>SEYY01000445.1:35970-43470 GCA_009176605.1 Armadillidium nasatum | reverse complement strand
AAAGAAAAGAAAAGAAAAAAAAAAAACAAGAAACAGAATTGTGAGACAAGACACTCGTTATTTATACAGAACTTCTTCAGACTTCATAGGAAGATAACTAATTTGGTAAGTTTTGTTTCAAATTCATCATAGGATTTTTTTTTTCTTAATGATATTAAAACTTGAATTAAATTTATACTTATCAGCAACAAATTATAATAAAATTCTTTAGAAGTGCTTTTATTTTCACTTATGCAAATTGAAAGAAGGGGAGTGTTAGTGACCAGCGTTACATAATATCAATAGGAGGAGGGTAAGACTTGTGCTACAGGTACATTACAAGGGATAGAGAGGAGGTGAGGGAGGGGGGCAAACAAAAAAAAATCTAAATTTGCTTTACTAAAAATATGGGAAGTCTTAAGTGAATAGAATCATGGAGAGGGCAGAAGGAGTTGGTATTCTATATCGCTCTAAGAATATATCTTGCATTAGTAATAAAGAGATGCAGTAATTCCTAAAATGGTAGCCAACAGAGCAAATTTAAAGCAATAGCATCATCATCAACAACAACAGCAACAACAACGGTAATAATAATAATAATAATAATAATAATAATAATAATAATAATAATAATAATAATAATTTTACACTACTAATATTGTAAATAAGAGAGTAAATCTCGAATTTTTACTTACCTTCCATGCAGACTGAGCCATCTTGGACTTTCAGGTGCAAAGAAAAACGCTACTAATTGAACCATCGAAGGCAGGGCACCTATTCCAAGCATCCATCTGTGCGTATATATATATATATATATATATATATATATATATATATATATATATTATATATATATATATATATATATATATATATATATATATATATATATATATATAATATATATATATATATATATATATATATATATATATATATATATATATATATATCTCATATATATATCATATCTCCTATCCTCATATCTATATCTACACTCATCAACACATCACTAGTACCCATTATTTCTCCTGCTTTTTCATATTTATCTCATACAAATTACAGATGGCAGATACATACTCTCAAACATTCTTACCTTTATTTCTTTTGGTATTCTCCCCATCTTCCCTACTTCTATCAATCCTTTCATCACTTTCATTCCCTCCATCACTCTATTCTTTATTTCCTTTTCCATGCCCTCTTTTTTCCTCCACCAGCATTCCCACATATTTTTCATCCCTGTTGGGTTAACTTTCAATCCTATAGAAACATATTCTAATGCAAACTCCCTCACCAACATTCTCAGCTTCTCCGGACTCCACAACCACCAACAGTTACCTTCCATTCGCCCTCCACACTTCTCAGCCTAACACCCTTTCCTTCCTTCCTCCATTCTCCTAACCACTCCATCCATCAATATATTAAACAACCACGGCGACCGAATACACCCTGTTTTAGCCCAACTTCTTCTCTAAACCAATCATTTAGTCAGCCCCCTTCTCAATCTCACTTTCGAACTACAATTTTTATAAAAAGCTTTGATCCTTTTTAATAATTTCCCTCTCACCCCCTGTCTCCATCAATACCCTAAACAATTTCCTCCTACATACTCAATCATATTCTTTCTCCAAGTCCATAAATAATACATACATCATTTTCACTTTTTCACGCTTTCTCATGAATCTCAGTGTGAATCTTACCTGGTCTACACATCCTCTAACTTCTCTAAACCCTCCTTGTTCCTCACCCACTCCCCCCTTTTGTCAATTCTTTCAACTCTTGTTACTAATACCCTCCCATAAATCTTCCCTATCACACTCAGCAGACTTATCCCCCAATAATTCCTACAGATCATCTTATCCCCTTCCCTTTATTCTATATTATATATATCTATATATATATATATATATATATATATATTATATATAATATTATATATATATATATATATATATATATATATATATATATATATATATATATATATATATATATATATCTCTATAATCATTCTCTATATATATACTTATATATATATATATATATATATATATATATATATATATATATATATATATATATATATATTATATATATATATATATTATATATTATATATATTAATATATTATTATTAATTAATTCATAAATTTTAAAAAAATTTTAATAAAATAAATTCAAGCAAAATCTATTTTATATTTGACTCGGTTGAGTCTTACAGATTCCGAGTCAAAGTCCAAAAAATTGCAACTGATCTGAATCAAAGTAAAAAAAAAAATTGGCCGAATCAACGGACTTGAGTCCTGGACTCGTACATCACTAATTCAAATATCTATTATATATTATTTATTATTATTATTATTATTTATTATTATTATTATTATTTTATTATTATTATTATTATTATTATTACTGATTAAAGTTTCTATTAACTTAGTAAAGTTCGTAAATATACGATCCTAATTTACTAAGACGTTTTATTAAAATAGACATTAAAAATTTTAGAAGCTAAAAAATATTCCCCCCCCCCCTCACCAAAATGATAATTTATGATATACTAAATCCTCGCTCTTACCTCCATCCTTGATCCATTCCGCCAAAAAGTCCACAAATAACTGACGCTATAAACTGTCCTCCTGTTATGAAGAGAGTGTTCGTAACTGTCAATCTTCCTCGAATAGAAAGAGGAGCAACTTCACTTAAATAAACTGGAACGCACATTGACGAGGAACCTTTAATTAAATAATAATTTTATTTTATTAAAAACAAATAATTGAATGTATTAAATTTAGAATACATGGATATAAGGTCACATATATCTAATAATAATCAGTTCTATCTGCAGAGATATTCGCATCCATAATCGCTAACACATCCACAAAATTAAAGATTCGCATCTCTGGATGTTGGCTCTGACGTCAGTCAGTCTAGCATCCGTATTACGTCAGTCTGGCATCCGTATTACATCTGCATTCAAGAATGTCAAAAATTACACATCCATGACGTCACTATTAGAAAATCTGAATAATTTACTCACCAATTCCTAAACCAACAATAAAACGACCTGCCAAAAGTGTTTCTTTATTTGGGGCTAAGCCCAAAACAATTGCACCTAATGTGAAGACGAAACTTGACCCCAATATTACCCTCTTTCTGCCAAGACGATCTGTATATATATATATATATATATATATATATATATATATATATATATATATTATATTATTATATATATTATATTATATTATATATATTATTATATTATATATATATATATATATATATATATATATATATATTATATATATATATATATAATATATATTATTATTATTATTATTATTATTATTATTATTATTATTATTATTATTATTATTATTATTATTATTATTATTATAAATAAAAGAATAATTACATATAATCATTTTAGTGTAGATGATACCCCAAGAAAATGGGGGTACGTAAACAACATTCTTGGGTTAATCCAAAGATGAATATGAAATGATAATATAAAATAAATGTGAAAAGTACAAAGAATTTTTTCAAATTGCCAATATGTAATTTTTATAAATAATTACGAGTATGTATCTTTCTTTCTTTTCATTTAAATGTTTTCCTTTACCTGCGAGGACACCTCCAATGAGAGAAGAACCCCACGCTGATACGATGGTAATGGAGACTATAATTTCCTGCCATAGGTTTGTTAATTGAAAATCTCTCCTGTAAAAAATTGATTTCTTAATTTTTTTTTTTTTTTTTTTTTTTTTAAAAAAAAAAAAAAAAATGTTTAAAAAAGAATATAGTTTATATATACATATATATATATATATATATATATATATATATATATATATAATATATATATATATATATATATATATATATATATATATATATAGATATATATATATATTATATATATATATATATTATATATATATATATATATATATATATATATATATATATATATATATATATATATACTAGCTTAAAAATAACAATAATTTAAGTTTCTTAATGGGAATAATATTTTTGGTGTCTTAAAAAATATAACATAGAGAATAACTTTACTGGAATATAAATACCTTAAAAGAAGCATAGCCCCGGAAACAACGCCAGTGTCATAGCCAAAGAGGAAGCCTCCAAGGGCACTAAAAAACGTGAGCAGAATGATTGCCTTCGTCGGACGTTCGGAGGGGTTTTGTGTGTTCGTAGTCGGTGAATGAGAATCCATTTTCTTTGGTGCAGTTATTCCATTTAATAAACTACAACAAACAGGACAAAAATTAATATATAATTAAAATTAATCTATAATATCTTATATTAATCTGTTACACACACGCACACAGATGAAAAATTTTCGTGAATTACGAGAACCAAATCTTTGTTCCCGACATAGATATCAGTCATCTATAGTCTTGACATAAAGTCCTAACTAAGGAAGGTATTTTTATTAACGTGAAATCCACACAAGTTCAAGTTAAGATAAATATTTCAGTTAAGCTCAGACCGAGCCTGAAATTTGGGAAAATTAAATTTAGTAGGAAAAACAACAGAAGGGCAGAAGTAACTAGAAAGGATTTGCCACAAAGAATAAGTCTGGAATTGCCAATCTTCATTCAAAACTCGTGGGAATTTGTTGCACCCCAAATTTCCCGTGGAATGACAATTCAAACAATAAGCCTAAGAAATCTCTCTTTGAAATTTGAAACTTCAATTTTTCCTATTCTTGATTTCCGTCTCTTACTTGAATATTTTGCGTTGGAATTTTTGTCTTCATTAAAGGTAGTGAAATACTAGTTATCAGATAACTCAAGCTCTTGCCGAAGCAAAAGATAGAGAGAATGAATCTCTTAATAAACGTCAGAAGAATGAGTTAGAAAGCAAAGAACAATTTTTAGATGTTTTCAATATAGATGCGAGCCCATCCAAAAGATAGGTTGAATTAGAACCATGCACCTAAAGGTTATTTATTTAGGCAGATTTAAACGCTGTTTAGTTGGGGTAATTGTAATTGAAGTTCGCAGACCTAACAGAATTTATATTCTCCTTGAAGCCAATTTTCAAAGTAATTTGTTGTTAATAAACCAAGGAAGTTTATATTTCTCACAAGAGAGAGAGAGAGAGATGACAAGAGCAGGCAAAGAAAAAGGTAAGTTTGTACAGTCGTCAACAGAAGTTCGTTCCTATTAGGGTGGAAATAAATATTTATATAAAATGGAGATCATTTCATAAAAGCTCTATTATGAATAAAAAGAAAATAAAAACATTGAGCTGGGCTTAATTGAACTGTGATTGGCTGAACCTGAAATGATCTCCATTTTATATAAATATTTATTTCCAGCTTAATAGGACGAACTTCTGTTGACGACTGTACATACTTGTTTTTCAGGGAGAGACTTTAGAAATTATGTTTTTAAAGAACTGAATATTCCAAAATGTAAGCGACCCCACTGGGAAAAAGTCAAGGTTAGCAAAAAAAAATTTGGAAAATGAAAAAAAAAAAAAAAAAAAAATCAATTTTAAAATAAGTTAAAAAATAGTAGTCAAATCATCGTCAAACGAATAGATAAAGTTGGAAGATCAAAAGAGAGTTATAAATAAAACTAAGAAAAAGTGAAGAGATAAAATAGATGCCAATTAAATGCAAATTTTGAGAAAGAAGAAACAAGTCGCCCTATCAACAAGACTGAAAACTACAAATCAGGAAGGAAGGAAAGAATGTCACCAGTTGACTTTAAATGTGATAGATACTGGTGATAGATCAGTAAGAAGGGAGCGAGATTTTAGAATTTTGATAATCGAGGATATGATAATTTGAGAGTAGATACAAATATACTATATTAACACAAGTGAAAGCAATAGGGTTACTGTTAGAATGTTCGGAAAAGTTATCATTCTTCAGTATAAGGTAAATATAAGTTCGTTTCTGAAACTGAAAGAATGCAGCAGTATATACCATAGAGAAAAAGTTAACTTCCTAATATTCTTAGATGATAGAATCCTATTGTCACGATTATATGAATCTAAGATAAATAAATGAAGCTTCTGAAGAGAGTCCTCATTAGGAGTCTTCAAGGATGGAATAAGATAAAAATAAATGTAGGAATTTCTTTAAGTTTACTGCCTTTAAATAGCACTTTTGTCTTAGATTTAAAGTCCATAAAAATTCATGTAAGTGCTGAACCTGCAACCCCACCAAATAATGCACGCACATATGTTACTAAAATTGCAAACACGTAAATTAATTCTATGCCTAAATATAAATAAAATACATTGCAAAACTTCCCTACGAACTCATTTTAAAATCATTGATTTATTTATAGTTATTTTTAAATGCAAATATCGAGAACCATTTGTACATCTATTCTAATTCTCCAATAGAGGAGCAATGAGAAATTTATTAGTAGTAGTAATAGTAATAGGAGTAGTAGTAATATTGTTGTTGATGAAGGAAGAACAGCTGTAGTAGAAAACAAGGATATCATCAAAATTTCGAAATAAATGTCTGCCGTTTCGTCAAAAAAGTATAAATATATATTGCTTAAATCATCATAAAGGTTTTTTTCGAAGATCATATATAATGATTAATATATATATATATATATATCTATATAATAAATAATTGGCGTACTAAATTAAAATTCAAGAAATACGGAAAATAGTCCATTAAGCTTCCTTACACGGGTTTAAACTTTTATCAAGGAAGTTGTTATAGATAAAGGAGTGTGTTGGGCTTTACCACAGGTATATGTAGATTAACATAGGGCAAGTTGGAGTTAGAGAGTTGAACAGAGAAAAGACGAGACTGAGTATAAAGGCGTGCCTCACGAGTCTTCTCAGAGTGACGCAACAATTCGATAGGTTGAAAGAGATCAGAGTGTTAGCGTGTGTGTGTGAGAGAGAGAGAAAGGGGGCCCCTAAACTCTACCTTTTTTGGAGAGGTGTGTCAATGGAACTACTTTAGATATGTGAAGCATATTCGATACAAGGACGAAAGGCATCCTTATAAAAAACAAACACTGAGAAGAAACTTTGAAGTCGCTCCTAACAGAAATCCCAACTTCATAGAAGCTAATTAGAATAAGAAACAATGTGATCCTTCAAAGAAAGATCGCTAAAAAAATAAACACTTAAAACTTTAAGGATAGACGAAGGTTTGCGTTTTGTGTTATCCGAGAGGCTACAATTGTGTATTATGCCAAGTACGAAGATGAAAGAACTAGGGTTGGCCGAGCTCCGGAATTTCCGCACCGCACCGCACCACTCACCGAACCCGGTGAGTCGGCCAACCCTAGAAAGAACTGAATTTTTGAGGCTCTGAAAGAAAATTCTGTTCTGAATGCTCCAATTAGAAATTCAAGAGAGACTAAAGGTTAGTTGTCCCAAGGCCACCTCCATGTATGTGTGAATTGCTGTTGGGTGTGACGTCTTTCAAAATGAAAGAATAATGAATGACTCTCCTACATATTAGTGAATATATGATGAATTAATAGACAGAAAGTCATTAATAAGAAA
>SEYY01000445.1:25000-30000 GCA_009176605.1 Armadillidium nasatum | reverse complement strand
GGGCCGATGTTGATTTTGAATAAAACATAATTTACTTAGGAATTTATTGTCATTTTTTTATTATGATAATATTGGTAGGTTCAATTATGTATGGAACAAAATATCGGCCAAATGGCCGCCGGACCTCGGCGGCACACCTCCATCCGATGGTCAAATTTTCGATGACGCTGAGGCATAATTGGGGTTCTATGCCGTTAATGTGCCGAATTATCTATCCTTTTGCTCTTGAATTGTTGCTGGCTTATCACGTACACCTTTTCTTTCAAATAACCCCAAAGAAAGAAGTCCAACGGTGTCAAATCACATGATCTTGGCGGCCAATTGACATCGCCACCACGTGAGATAACACGGCCATTGAATTTGTCGCGCAAAATAGCCATTGTTTCGTTAGCTGTGTGGCAAGTGGCACCGTCCTGTTGAAACCACATATCGTCCACATCCATACCTTAAATTCGTGCCATAAAAAGTTTTATCATCTCACGATAGCGAACACCATTCACAGTAACTGCCTGACCGGCCTCATTTTGGAAAAAATACGGCCCGATGATGCCGCCAGCCCATAAACCACACCAAACAGTCACTCTTTGTGGGTGCATTGGTTTTTCGACAATCACTCTTGGATTAGCATTCGCCCCAAATGCGGCAATTCTGCTTATTGACGAATCCACTGAGGTGAAAATGTGCCTCATCACTGAAGATGATTTTCCTCGAAAATTGATCATCCACTGTTGCCCATTTCTTGCCACCATTCTGACCATTGACGACGTTTTGTATGGTCAAGAGGCTTTAGTTCTTGAGTCAATTGCACCTTGTAAGCGTTTAAATGCAAGTCTTTATGCATAATGTTCATCAACGACGAGCGTGAGAGGTTCAATTGTTGGGCACGACGACGAGTTGAAGTGGATGGCTCCTCAGTCACACTATCGCGAACAGCAGCAATATTTTCTGCAGTACGAGCTGTACGAGCATCACTGGTCTTTTCAAATCTCCTACAGACCCGTTTGCTCAAATTTTTTCACGATTTTCCGATTGTACGCACATTTGGACGATTAAATTGACAAAAAAATCAAGAAGTGCACGATATGCATTTTGATTTGAACGCCCATTTTCATAATAAGCCTGAATTTAACACGTTGCTCCATTTGTATCTTTCCATGGTTCAATTGAGTAAGTCTGAAATTGAAAAAAGTCAAATGAAATGCAGTAAAAAACTTGACGTTTAGGTGTGGTTCACATTCAACATCGGCCCATACAATTTAACCACCCTAATAATAAAATAATAATAATAATTAATATTATTATTATTATTATTATTATTATTAACAGTAACGATAATTTAGCAAATGAATAAATAAAATAATAATCAGAGGAATAAAATAAATCGAAATAAATTCAGATAAATGAATAAATTACATTATGTTTTAATTAATTGAAATAAAAAATATCACAATAATAATAAATTAGTCATTTTGTTTTGAGAAAATAAGTTTCACCAACTTCATTTTGAAAGTTTTTAAGAACAACAAAATTTTTCATCAAATTTCAAGTGCTTGTTACAGAGCATGTTTAATAATATCTGTAAAAAAAAAAAAAATTAAAAAAAATATATATATATATATATATATATATATATATATATATATATATATATATATATATATATATATATATATATATATATATATATATTATATATATATATATATATATATATTTTTATTATTTTTTTTTTTAAATTTTTATTAAAAAATTTATAATTTTAAAAATAATATAATATAATATATATATATATTATATATATATATATATATATAATATATATATATATATATATATATATATATATATATATTATATATAATATAATTTCTAAAGATGTCATTTCTGCTCTCTGAGCTTAATACTAAAAAAGGCGTTTGGACCTGATGGTATCCCTCCTGTGACTCTCAAAACTTGTGCTTCCGAGCTTGAATTCTGCCCTGGTAAACTATTTCATCTCTGTCTTTCAACTTCAGTCTTCTCTTCTTATTGGAAACGTGCGACTATTCACCCTGGGAAAATGAAGGGATACCCTTCTCGACCCTCCAATTATCGTCTCATTCCTTTAACCTCCGTTCTTTCTAAAATTTTAGTAATCTATTTTTAAAAGAAAGATTAAGAAATATCTCAATTCTTCAAATCTTATCTCTGATCGCCTGTACAGCTTTCTTTAAAAAACGCCCTACTGGTGATCTTCTTTCCCTTCTCTCTGACTTTTTGTCTTAAGCTCTTCAGTATTATGTTGGTTAATCTTTTGCTGACGCCCTGGACATATCGAAAGCTTTCGATATAGTCTGTCACAAAGCTTTAAATTCTAAACTTCCATTTTCGGAATCTGTTCTTCTCTCAGTGATCTTCACCCCAATTTCCTTCGTGGTTGTTCTAAAGCAGCTGTTGTAGAAGGCCACGGCTAATCCTTTAAATGCATCAATATTGGTTTTCCTCAGGGTTTTGTTCTGGGTACTTTGCATTAATAACTTTCTCTCTTTTACTTCATCACCAATTCACTCCTATACTGATGACCCCACCCTTCATTACTCCTTTCAGTTTGAAAGAGTAGTTAATTGAAGCTACAATGGTGGCCTTGGAGCAACTAACATCTGATCTTTCTTGTACTTCAAATTGGGGCAGAGAAAACATGGTTGTTTTCAGTTCCTCAAAAACTCAGTCTCCCCATCTCTCTACTCGACACAACCTTCCACACAGCTATAATATCTTCTTCGAAAACACACAACTCAAACCTTCATTTATCCTTTATATTATCTGTGTTTCTTTTTCTAGTGATCATTTTTTAGAAAGATCACATTTCTTCTCTTTCCAAACAGGCTTCTAAGAGGTTGGGTGCTTTGGGGCTCCTCCAGAATTTCTTCACGCCAGTCCAGTTGCTTTCTCTTTATAGAGGTATTATTCGTCCGTACATGGAGTACGCCTCACTCATCTTGGGTGATTCCATTCATACAGCTCTCCTTGACAAAGTGAAGTCTAGGACTTTTCTTCTTTTCAACTCTCCCGCTCTCACTAATTGTCTCCAATCTCTATATGCTAGTAAAATTACTGTCACTCTCTCTATACTATCGCTGTTACAATGGACACTGCTCTTCTGAGCTCTCCCATAGCATACTTTCTCCATTGAAAATAGCTCATACGACACGTCTTTCTACACGTTTTCATATTTTCTCTGTCCATCTCTCTGATCCCAGACTTTACCGCTATGCTCAATATTACATGTACTCTACTGGTAAAGTCTACAAAACACTTCCTTTATTTGTTTTCCTAACTTCCTTTGACTTGCACACTTTCAAGCACCGTGTATCGAAACCTGTTGGTGTTTAACCACCAGGTTCCGGTATTATCCTAACTCTAGTGGAATTTATTAGGTCTCTGGCCTTTGCCCACCAGTGTAGAGATAATATATATATATATATATATATATATATATATATATATATATATATATATATATATATATATATATATATATATATATATATATATATATATATATATATATATATATCATTTATATTTTCTGGATTATTCAGAAATTTAATAAAAATTTGCATACACATGTTAAAATAAGCATTAATTATAAAAATACAGATTTTATTTTAAAGAAATTAAAATTTGCCAAGTTAGGTTAGGTAATTACATATTAATTAGGATCAGGTCATGTAAGTTGTAGTTACATTAGGTTAGGTAAGTTCTAGCTCGGCTGTAATATTTGTTTAAATGCTATAAGTTTTAAATTTGGAGAATGACATAATACACGACGTTTATAAGTGTGCATGACAAAGGAAGTTGGAAAAACAGATAAAGGGAGTGTGTTCCAGACTTTACCAGTAGAGTACATGTAAGAATGAGCGTAGCGGTAAAGTCTGGGTTAGGAGAGTTGGGCAGAGAAAGGATGATAGTGTGTAGAAAGTCTTTTCGCACGAGCCTTTCTCAATGGAGAAGGTATTCGACGTGAGAGTTAAGGAGAGCAATGTACGTTGTAATAACGATAGTATATAGAGAGAGAGCGACACAACATTTCGACGGGCAGAAAGAGACTGGAGAGTGTTAGTAATACCAAAAGAGTTTATAAGACGAAAAATCCTAGACTCCATCTTTTCGAGAAGAGGTGTATTTGTGGAACCACTCAAGATGTGTGAAGAGTATTCCATACAGATGCGAAACTAACACCCTATATAGAGCAACAATTGAGGTATCATGAAAAAATCACGAAGGAGCCTCAGAACACCCAACCTTTTAAAAGCTTGTTTAGAAAGAAAAGGAAAGTGATATTTCCACGAGAAAAAGAAACACCGAGAATATTGAGAACAAATGTAGGTTTGAGACGAGTGTTTCGAAGGAGATGGCATGCTGTGTGGATGGCTGTGTCGAATAGAAAGAGAGAGGAATTGAGCTTTTGAGCCATTGAAAACAACCATGCTTTCTCTGCCCGAATTTGTAATACGGGAAAGATCAGAGGTCAGTTGCTCCAAGCCACTGTTCTTGCATCAATTAACTGACTTTGGGAGGAGTATCTTTCAAACTTAAAGGAGTAGTGAAGTGTGGAGTCATCAGCATAAGAGTGGATAGATAATGAGGTCATAGAGAAAAGGTCATTAATGAAAAGTAAAAAAAGAGCTGGAGATATGACAGATTCCTGCGGAACATCGTTATTTATAGATTTAAAGGAAGAACGGTGGCCATCTACAACAGCTGCTATAGAATGACCGAAAGGAAATTAGAGAGAAGATCACAGAAAGAAGAATAGATTCCGAGATAGGGAAGTTTGGAAATCAAAGCTTTGTGCCAGACTCTATCGAAAGCTTTCGATATGTTTAGCGCCACAGAGTAAGATTCACCGAAACACAGAAGAGCGGAGGAACAAGAGTTAGAAAGAAAGGAAAAAAATTCACCTGTAAAGAATTCGAAAGCCATTTTGGCAATCAGGGATAAGATTAGAAAAATTGAGA
>SEYY01000445.1:17500-20000 GCA_009176605.1 Armadillidium nasatum | reverse complement strand
TATATATATATATATATATATATATATAAGACCTTATTGTCAAATAAACTTGGAAATCTCTTAAACCACCTCTCTTTGAACAAATTCTTATTTGAATCTGATATATATATATATATATATATATATATATATATATATATATATATATATATATATATATATATATATATATATATATATATATATATATATATATATATATATATATAATATATATATAATTATTAATAACTACTCACCGATCTTGGAGCCTGAAGAAACCAAAAACTGTCGCCTTTGATGCTATGAACTTTAAGTCCTAATATATATATATATATATATATATATATATATATATATATATATATATATATATATATATATATATATATATATATATATATATATATATATATATATATATATATATATATATATAATATATATATTAAATAAAATCCTCTTTTGCATAATGATTGAATGAGTGAAATAATTCTTATTAATACTTATTATAATTTCAAGAGGTTTTATCATGTTTCACTAGTAATTTCCAGTGAATTAATAATGAAATAATATAAATATTTTAAAATACCTCTCGCGCCTCTGATAGATAATATCGAAATTCCTGAAGGCCTTCTTCTTGTTTATTTTGAAAGGTTATCATCATGTGAAGCGTCACTCCAATTACAATGATGTAGGTGGAGTTATTGTTGAGATTTCTCTGATAATATGGAAGTGAATTAAAATATTGACAAATTTGGGATTTTCTTCAATTCTTGAGTTAAAGATTTAAAACAGCAATGGACTTTTTTTGATCACCTTAACTAAAATTAAGAATTTCTTTTTATATGCAAAATGTTCAGATTTCAAAGTTGCTTATGTGAGCACCTTAAATAAGATAATCATTAGTAATTACATTAGATTTTTCATTTTTTATTTCTTGAGATTACAAGTCCATTCATAGGTAGCAACCTTTTCCAAGGATGAGCAGAAAGGATGCAGATATAATTGATTAAGGGATTACAAATGTAATGGGTACTTTTGTTAAGAAGAGGTGTAAACGTGGCCTCAGTTCTCTGTCTAAGGTTACTACGAGAAGTTAAAATACTCACTCATCATGAATAGAACCAAGACTATCGAGTTCAAATTAGCAATGGCTGTGATATGAGATATTCAAGATTATATTTTATGTTTTTATTCAATCAAATAATATTTATACCAATGAGTTGGAAGAATTGTGAAATGAGATAGGAGAGGTCGGGAGGGAAATTTGAAGAAAATAAGTTTTTAAAAAGGCAACCCAAAGGGCTAGAACAATATCGTGAAATAAATCGAATAGAAATCCTAAATATAAAGAAGAAACAGATTAGAAATGAAAAGAAGTAGGATGAGGGTTGAATCTTCTGCGAAACAATGAAAAACTTTAAAAAAGAGGATGAGAAAGTCATTAATGAAATGCTAAAATATAGTACGAGACAAAACAGAACCCTGTGGAATACATCAATTTTAAATAAAGGAAGAAATCTTTGATCCATCAACTTCTAATATGGATTGATATAAGGAAAAAACTAAATATGAGTGAGAAAAATGAGGAAAGAAGCCTGAATCAAGAAATTAATAAGGTGAGGGAATTTAAATTAGTTAATGCTTATTGGGAAGCCTTTAGCAACTGATCTCTGATCATTCAAGTTCATACTGATAATGCAATGAAAATGTTTTTGTCTTCAATGCCTTAATTAGCTGCTATTTTTTTAAACTTAAGATGCCATTGAACCATGGATTTTGAGAACAGAAAGATTCAGTAGAATAGAAAAGAACGTTAGTCAAAGGATATATATATATATATATATATATATATATATATATATATATATATATATATATATATATATATATATATATATATATATATATATATATATATATATAGAAGTTTTAAAGTGACCCCCCCCCCGCAATTAACCCAGTCAAAGTAGCAGAAAAGTCATTACGTGCATGGTAAAGATGTTGATGAGAAGGTATAATTAAAAGCTACACCGTTGAAGTCAGAGTTACAGATAGAACAAAAATTTCGTATTAATAATTAGAAATAGTAAATAAAAACAAATTAAAGATTGCTCAAGAATTGACCTGAACGAATTATTGTGCTTCCTAGTCAATTGTTCAATATCGCTAAAAAAAACTGAAGAATTTTGCTCAACGGTTTCTATACCTACGAAAGCGGAAATTCAACATTTTAATTAGTGATGCTCTTCCTCTAAAAGTTTAGTTTCTCTCTAATTACAACAAAACTGAAGAGAGTCTCTGACTTTTCCATAAAGCAAGTTGTTGACGATATAAGAATATGGATGCAAAAACATAACCAACTATTCTAATTCCAAATTACAGTTTATTAATTAATGTTTTGCACGAATGAGAAGTAAATGAGATGTTTTTAAATACTTTACCTTTATTTTTCGTACTACTTCTAAAAATGCTTCGTTCATAAGTCTATTGGAAAAAAATGAAATGACAGTTCCTC
>SEYY01000445.1:12500-15000 GCA_009176605.1 Armadillidium nasatum | reverse complement strand
TTTGAGAGGAAATACTAAACATCAAACAAAAAGCATTTAATAACGTGCTAAATAAAAATTGTAGCCCTGTCCCTCCTCTAAACAATATCCAAAAATAAAGAAATTAATAGTTAGCGTGTTTTTTAAAATAATTTTTTTTCTCCGGAAGGGTGCGATTTTTTTAAAAAAAAATTTCAAGTGCTTATAACTTTTTTCCTAGATGTGAAATCAAAAATCTGTTCTCACCAATGCAAGAAATTGGGGCTAAGATTATTCAGTTAAATTTTTAGCTCATGTGGACCAGTGGTTTGACCCCTCTATTCATTTTTTTTTAAATTTTGGGTCCAAATAACTTTCAAACCGTTATAGACTCAGGAAAATGCTCGAAATCAACTCAGAACTTTGGGAAAAAATGCATATACCTTGAAAATTTCAGCTCAATCAGTCAAATAATAAAAAAAAATTTCAAACAAAATATAAGAAAATTTAGATTTTTCTTCTTGCTTTTTTAAAATTTTCTCTTTTTTTCTGTTTCTTTTGACCGCTCCTTTTCTGCTAGTGAATGTTTATTTTTGTGTTTTGATTTTAAATGCCCCCATAAAGATTTAGTTGAAAAATTTTTACTTGTGGCACCCGGAGATCCTCTTCTAATTATTTGACTGCAGATGTTACATTTAGTTATTTCGAGCCTATCCTGAAACATTGTAAAGTACTCCCATACAGCTGAAGCTGATCTTTTAACCATATTGATTGAAAGTATAAACAAAATAATAATCTTGAAATAATATATCTAATTGATACAAGTTTGATACATAGCAATAATATAAAAACGATACGTATAAAATAGGTTATATTGAATCACTATTATGAATCAAAAAATTTTTTTTTTTTTAAATTTTGTACTTTTTATTACACATAATCTGAAATTTTCTGAAAAATTTTAGGAGAAAATGCATATAATCATTAATTTCAGTGAATGTTGGCTATTCTACACCTTTCTATTAATTAAATAAACCTCAATTAAATTTATATCTAATTTTTTTTTTAACCTAAAATTTCAGTGCTTTTAACCTATTTATAACTTTTAGGCAACCCCGGCCAGAACCCCGGCCCCGGCCCCGGCTAAATTTGGGTGACCCCGGCTCCGGCAAAATCCCAGCCCCGGTCGGTCCCTAGTTGTGATACTCGTTGTGCCGAAACCTTTCTAAAGAACCTGGCACTAAGCTTTGATTTCTAATTATCTCTTTCTCGATATTCATCCTTCTCTCTGATTATCATTTTCTGGCCATTCTGTAGAAGCTTTTGTCGATAGTCACCGTTTATACTCCAAATCTATCAACGATGTTCCTCAGGGTTCTATTACGTATCCAACTCTCTTTCCTACTTTCACTGATGATTTTCTTTCCGTCACTTGCCACCTATATTCTCCTTTACAACGAAGATTCCACTTTGCATTACTACCTTTAATTAGAATTAGATAATGCTTATAGGGAAGCCTTTAGCAGCTGATCTCTGATCATTCACGTTCATACTGATAATGCAATGAAAATGTATTTGTCTTCAATGCCTTAATTAACTTTAAACTTGTCTTAATCTTTCACACAACTTCAACATCTTTAAGGAAACACAGCTCAAACTTTTTCTGTTATTATATATATATATATATATATATATATATATATATATATATATATATATATATATATATATATATATATATATATATATATATATATATATATATATATATATATATATATATATATATATATATATATATATATATATATATATATATATATATATATATATATATATATATATATATATATATATATATATATATATATATATATATATATATATATATATATATATATATATATATATATATATATATATATATATATATATATATATATATATATATATATATATATATATATATATATATATATATATATATATATATATATATATATATATATATATATATATATATATATATATATATATATATATATATATATACTTATATATTATTATATTGAAAATTTTACCGATTATATATTATATATATTATATATAATAATATATATATATATATATATATATATATATATATATATATATATATATATATATATATATATATATATATATATATATATATATATATATATATATATATTATATATATATATTAGTCTGGCTCTGAATTTCTTTTCTCAGACTCCAGCTATGGCTATTGATACGGCTCAGAATATCTTAGCTTCAGCTCCAGGTTCACGAGTAAATTTCAGAGTTCATCTCCAGCTTCGTAGCCTCTCCAGATCAGGGCACCCTCCTTATATCTTTGCTCTAGCTCCGCTCCTGCTCCACCTTTCAATTATTCTTTCCTCTTACACCCCCTTTTTTTTTTAATTTTCTCAGTTTTATGTTTCATAATTTTAATTGTTAGGTTGAATGTTAATTAAAATATGGATGAAACTACAAATTGTAAGTGAACCAAACGTGGATA
>SEYY01000445.1:0-5000 GCA_009176605.1 Armadillidium nasatum | reverse complement strand
GGAAAAACAAGTCAAGAGGAGAAAGTTCTTGCATTTACATCCGAATTTGATGATCTTTTTGATATAGCAGCGGAAAATGCCTTTTCATAAATGACCAACCCAGAGGAGAGAAAGGTTTTAACTATACAAAGGTAAAAACATCAGAGGCATTGATCTGAAAACGGCCCGAGCTGAAGAACGGAGAGTAGCTAGAAAAGCCAAAATGGAAGAGCTAAGACAGAAAAATGTAGGTAAGTGGTTAGGCATTTTTATGATTTCCTCAATTTTATAATTTTTATATTTCTTCAATTCTCTGTCATTGAATATTGAATTTGAAATAAATTGTTTCTACAAAAAAAGAAAGGGATGAATTAGAACTTTTATCATCTAGCAATGACTCAGGAGGCAGTAGCTTGGAAGAGGAAACACCAGAATCAATGGACTTGAACGACAATGTCCTCAGGAATCTATGATCGAAGAGGATGACGGAACAAGAAGTTCTGATAAGAAGAAAAAGGAGCGCAGCCGAGAATGTAATGAAATAGTTACTGAAAAACTATCAATGTTACTAGATAGATGCAATATTTCGAACAGAAGCGTTGTGAGGACTATAATAGACACTGCTGAATCCCTAAATTGCAAAATAGAAAAATTTTTATCAAGCAGGAGTGCCATTAGAGAACGTAGATTAATGTACCTTATGTCTAGAACACGAAAAATTAAAGACAGTTTTGAAAATTCAGACTTGGGAGGTGCTGTTTTGCACTGGGATAGAAAAAAATTACCAAACCTTCTAAAAAAGGAAAATGTTGAACGGTTGGCAATTCTGCTAAGTAGTGGAGATGAAGAGCAATTATTAGGTTTACCGGTATTGATAAATAGTATGGTGGTCACTCATTCCAAAGCCTTTTGTGAATCTCTTGAAGAATGGGGTGTGAGTGAAAAGATAGAGGCCATTTGTTTTGACACCACATCTGTAATTACAGGACGACTTAGGGGTACGTGTACCTTTGTTGAAAAAGCAATAGGAAAGAATCTCTTATATTTTATTTGTAGGCACCATATCTTGGAGGTCTTGGAGGTTGTTTTGAAGGCAATTTTTGAGTTTAAAATGGGACTAACCACTGATTCTCAACCCAATGAGTTTTAAAAATTTCCAAACCATTGGTCGAACATAGACCAATCTAACTACAAAGTTGGTGTAAAGGATGAAACTGTTAGAAACACAGTAAAAAAATTTTGAAGAAGAGGTTTCATTTTTTCTTCTTTCTCAGTTGAAAGAGCTACAACCTCGTGATCATTATATGAAATTAATAAAATTATGTTTAGTTTTAGGTGAAAACCCCAGGAGTACAATTCGTTTAAGAGCACCTGGTGCTTTTCATCACTCCAGATGAATGGTAAATGCCATCTAATCCTTGAAAATATTCATTTTTAGAGAACAATTTATTTTGTCCGATAGAGATTTAACAGCAATGAGGAACATTTATTCATTTTTAATAATAATTTATGTTAGCATGTGGTTTCGAGCACCTAATGCAGTGATGGCTCCTAATGAAAACTTAAAATGTTTTAAGAACAACATTCAATACCGTTAGATGGATCAAAGTATCTCAGAAAAAGCTATAGGTAAATATTTAATTCACCTGTGGTGTTTAAACCCAGAACGGGTTTGTTTTAGTTTATTTGATCAAAAGGTATCAAAAATGTAAAAGGCAAAATGGCTAAAAAAATAATCTCATACTATAATATTGATAAACCTGATGATTTCGATAGAATAGTAAGAGTTCAAATCCATATGGAAGCAGCCGAAAAATTATTCAAGGAAGATAATATTGATCTTGATTATTTTGTTTCAGAACAGAGCTTCCTTTTTTCAGCTCTACAAGATATTCAAAGATTTTCTCAGTCACAATCCAGACACATGGCTTGAAAATCAAGACTACTTGAAATATATATTGTATAATATATAATAGTCGTAATAAAATATATATAATATATATATATATATATATATATATATATATATATATATATATATATATATATATATATATATATATATATATATATATATATATATATATATATATATATATATATATATATATATTTTTTTTTTTTTTTTTTTTTTTTTGTTTTTTTATAAAAGTTCACATCTCACGGGCATTGCCCTATTCGAGGAGAGGAACTTTTCTAGGTAGTATATACCTAGGATCCCCAAGTGGGATCGAACCGGCGCCCTCAAGCACGTGAGTCAATCACTTTACCGTTTGAGCCACGGTAAACGGCTATATATATATATATATATATATATATATATATATATATATATATATATATATATATATATATATATATATATATATATATATATATATATATATATATATATATATATATATATATTATATATATATATATATATATATATATATATATATATATATATATATATATATATATATATATATATATTATATATATATATATATATATATATATATATATATATATATATATATATATATATATATATATATATATATATATATATATATATATATATATATAGTAATAGTCACAAAATTAAGGGTTGTAAATGATACAGCTGAAAGAGGAGTGAAATTGATACAAGATAATAATAAATGTCACAAAAGATTAGGAGCAAAAGTAGTACCTTCTTCAGGTGGCAGTGGAATTTCACTGTTTGTATCCCGACGAATCAAAAGCCACCCTTTCAAAACCATTGTCAGATGGACCGCTAACTGTCCTTCCTGTTTGCCTTGAGTGTAGTTCATAAATAAATAAATTGAATATTTCATTTTTTATTGACAAATTATCTTTGAGTTCTAAGTAATACATTTCATTATAATTATGACTTTATGAATGTATAACTTTCCTCAAGGTTTAATTAAATATTTTTGCTGAGGATACAAATATTAACTATTCCTTACGTCTCAGATTCAATGAAAAAAAAAAATTTAAATACACAAAATATCTTCCATGACTTACACGTATTCAATAAGTGTCATACAAGGTGTGCGAGATCCCAACTAAAGCTACTAAATTGAAGTTTTCTCGGAAGCTATTTATTTTGCACGGAAAAGTATTAAAATCAATTAGAAAGAAAAATATTAACTTCAAAATGAATCTACCTAGAAGACAGTATCTTAAACGGCTTAGGGAGTAACGGGGGAAAACGGCGTCCTTTTTTTAGCGAAAATTCGTGATTTTTCATAACCTTAGGGCCCTTGAGGCACGGGTTAACTGTCCGATTGAGCTGAAACTTTTGAACAATCTCGATTTTTCATCACATAGCACATTTTTGGCCCATGGCCCGAAAGAAAATCGAAAACTGAATTTTTTAAAACCACCCTAGTACCTAATATATATATATATATATATATATATATATATATATATATATATATATATATATATATATATATATATATATATAAATATAATATATAAAATATATATATATATATATATGAGGTTTTGCATTTACTTTGTAAAATGCTTTATTTTTTATTAAAATAACGAGAAGTGTGAGAAACGGAAAAGTTGAAGAAAAATTCCAATTCCATGGAAATTGCCTATTCTTCCAATTCTCGATGCCTAATCTAACATAACTGAAAATAAAGAATCAAATGTACTTGGAAGCATCTTCTACACAAGGATAAGGTGACCACGTGGTGACCATATTTTTCTGACCAAAATTCGGGAGGCTTCTGAATACTGCCCCCCCCCCCTCCAAATACACTGCCCGTAAGGGTTTTAAGGGAGAAAGATTTTTAATATAAAGAAGAAATACGATTGTTGTTTTCGGAAACAAGTCGTACGGTTTATTAGTTTAGGACATTCTACAAAAAAAAAAAAAAAAAAAAAAAAAAAAAAAAAAAAAAAATACATTTGCCTCTGCTCCCATGCGCCGCTCCCTCTGGCTGTATGGCGGTGTATCACTGCCTTCTTCTGCTGACTAAAAATAAAAATTTTTGCAACTAAAATCGGGACAAATGTCCGTCTCTAAAAAAAATTGGGACACGGCTTAAAAAATCGGGACGGATGGTCACCTTACACAAGGACCTACTCCTGTATTATTATTATCCACAAATATCACCGAACGTCACAACATTTCCAATTATACTTAAGTTTAAAATGAACCTTACATTCGATATTTATCAAAACAAATTTTTTTTTTTTTTTGATTTACTGATTATCGATATTAGTATCGATATCAATTGATATGAGAAATAAATATAAGTAAAATAAAAATATATTTTTATTTTGAATTTAATTTCCTAGAGTATGTCCAAAATTTTGGTACGTATTATTATTATTATTATTATTATTATTATTATTATTATTATTATTATTATTATTATTATTATTATTATTATTATTATTATTATTAAGATTATTATTATATTATTATTAGTAGTAGTAGTAGTAGTAGTAGTAAATTTTATTTTATTATAGTAGTAGTAGAAAATTATTATTATTATTATTATTATTATTATTATTATATATTATTATTATTATTATATTATTATATTATTATATTATATTGCCACTTGTATGAATTTTATCAAAACATACAAAATCAAAAAATACCTTCGTTGAAAACTCTCCTTCTTAGAGATGCCAATTCATATTTTATTTTAATTTTCTAGCTAACTTGCTAAGTTCTAAAACTGAATACATAGGTAATGATGTTTATTACGTAGTATAGAGATTTCACAATACATTTGCGTATATAATTTACATCAATATTTTTCGCAAACAAATACGGTGAAGTTTGATAAATATATAACTTTTGTAATATAAAACAAGCTCAAACAATAAAACATATATATCGTACGAACAAGCTTTGCAGACTGATCAGATGATCAGAAAATAAATCAGTCGAAAACTGTTTTCCCAAAACCGCATGCATACAATGGTCTTTTGGAATTAAAACAAATTGTATGGATGTATGTATGTATACCTTAGTTAAACGTTAATGTATGTCAGTT
>SEYY01000444.1:114725-116892 GCA_009176605.1 Armadillidium nasatum | reverse complement strand
ATCGATATATCGATATTTTTTAAAATATCAGCATCCCTAAACTGTGTCACAATGCATATTCTTATGGCACTAATGCGGTGTAGGGCCAAGAATATGGATTGTGTCATTCATAGGGATATTTGACTAATTTCTTTTTCTGTCTTTCAGACAGGGTTCCTGTTTTATTTACTTGTTGTGTGCATACCAGATTCCTATTTATTTTGTTAAATAAAAGAAAAATTCCAGCCTTCTTATTTCAACCTCCACATACCATCCAAAGGCCCTCAAAAGGACACTAATATATATATATATATATATATATATATATATATATATATATATATATATATATATATATATATATATATATATATATATATATATATATATATATATATATATATATATATATATATATGTCTAGGGCTTTTCGTCTCATCAACTCTTCCGCTCTTGCTAACTCTACCCAATCTTTTCCTACCCGTTGAATTGTTGCGCTACCCTCTCCATACTATCTCTATTGCAAAGGACACCGCTCTTCTGAACTCTCTCGTCGCATACATCTTCCATTGAGAAGAGTTCGTGCAACAAGCCTTTCTACAGTCTCATCCTTTCTCTGTTCAACTCTCAGATCCCAGACTTAACCGCAATGCTCAATCTTACATATACTCTATTGGTAAAGTCTGGAACACTTTCCCTTTATGCTTTCCCAAATTCATTTGATTTGCATCTTTCAAGAGACATTTATCTGGACATGTCGACTTCCATCGACCAGGATAGTTTTTTCCCCTACTAAAGTGGAATTTGGTAGGCCTCCAGCCTTTGCTGACCGGATATATATATATATATATATATATATATATATATATATATATATATATATATATATATATATATATATATATATATATATATATATATATATATATATATATATATATATATATCAAATAAAAGTAATAAATAATAAACAAAAACACGTTTGCAAAATTTTGCTTAAAATAAGTTTTAAAATAAACCACTAGGATATCTCATAGCGCGACGGTTAAGCCGTTGAAAAGTAAATTGGATGTATTATGATTCGCTTCCTTTCCGGTAAGCTTCGTGAGAGATGTCACTTCGGAGAGGGTGACGTCATTTCTGATAAATAGCAGGTCAGTAATATACTTTGAATTTTGTAGACATAGGTTGTATGTATGACGATTGCATTAGCAGGGAAAGCTCACTATTGGCTAGTTTATTCCTTTTGGATTTTACATAGGTTCCTCTTCCATAGTTTTTTTCATTGGGGATGAAGGGTTTGCCATAGATAAACCTAAGGTAAATTTTCATGGAACCTAAGCAAAGCCTAGTAACGAAAATACCTTGGTTACTTTTAGTTTGGTCTTTTGTTGTTTATTTTTGTGGGTCCCTATTATATCGTATTGCTTTTATCAGAGGACCTTAAATTTTTTTTTTTATATAGATGGTAATAAGAATAAAATTGATTTTTTTTTGTCGGAAGTGTAATTAATTATTCTGATGCAAAGGATCAAGACCCATTCCCTTTCAGATTATGATAAATAATCAATACTTTTTCAAAATTTGAAGAACTTACTACACGCATTCTCAAAGAAGTTGCCTTAATTAAGCAACTGATTCTAGTTTTTTATAAGCATAAGAGGGAAAGTTTTTATGCAGAATAAGCAACTTTGATAAGTGTAAATAGAAATATTTTCTTGAGTTTCTAAGAAAGTTTTAGCTGAAGAAATATTACTACCAATGCTGAAGGAAAATACAAAGAAAAAATCTTTAAAACTTTTTATTTCTCACAAAAAAACTATTATTATTATTTCAAAAGAATAATAATTTTCAACAATGTTCTATATCAAAATTATACCTTTACTTTAAATTTAAAAACATACAAATAATATAATAGTAACGATAATAATAATAATAATAATAATAATAATAATATTTATTTGGCAATATACATTTACGTTAAGAGGTCAATAACACAAAAGGTAAAAATCACAGGTTCATAAAACAAATCCCCACCACCTTTTTTTTGGCATTGACAATAATAATAATAATAATAATAATAATAATAATTAATAATAATAATTAATATTATTATTAACTTTCGTATCGATCCAAAGCATCAAAATTTATTTTTTTTAATGATAAATCTTCAATTTTAAACCGAGGC
>SEYY01000444.1:57225-109725 GCA_009176605.1 Armadillidium nasatum | reverse complement strand
GCAACCACGAAGTCGCCTCAGAACTCCCAACCTCTTAGAAGCTTTCTTTCCAAGAAAGTTCACGAGAAAAAGAAATATAGAGAATATTGAGGACAGATGAAGGTTTCAGTTGAATGTTTTCGAAGAAGATGTCCTAATTGTGTGGAAGATTGTGTCGAGTAGAAAGATTGAGGAATTGAGTTTTTGAGGCATTGAAAACGACCATGTTTTCTATTCTCCAATTTGAAATACGAGAAAGATCAAAGATCAGTTACTCCAATCTATACTTCTTGAATCTATAAACTGCTGTTGGGAGGGGCGTCTTTCATTGTGAAAAGAGTAATGAAGGGTGGAGTTATCGGCATAGGAGTGTATAGGAGACGAAGTAATAGAGAAAAGGTCATTGATGAAAATTAGAAAAGAGTTGGGGATAGGACAGATCCTTTAAGGAGCGCCAATATTTATAGATTTATAGGGAGAACTGTGGCCGTCTACAACAGCTGTTATATTACTGCCGGAAAGAAAATTAGAGAGAAGGATAGATTCCAAGAGGGAAGTTTGGAAATGAAAGCTTTGTGCCAGTTTCTATCGAGGGCTTTCGATATGTCTAGAACCACAGCAAAAGACTCACTGAAACCCAGAAGAGCGGAGGACCAAGAGTCAGAAAGTACGGAAAGAAGATCACTAGTAGAACGTTCTTTACGAAAGCCATACTGGCGATCAGAGATTAGGTTAGAAGAATTAAGGTGCTTCCAAATCTTCCTGCAAAGGATAGAATCGAAAACTTTAAAGAGAACGCAGGTTAAAGAAATAGCACGTTAGTTAGAGGGTTGAGAGGGGTCCCCTTTCTTCGGCACAGGCTAAATGAGCGAGCGTTTCCATCAAGAAGGGAAGGTCGAAGTGAAGAGACAAAGACTAAATAGTTTACCAAGGCAGGGTGCAAGCTCAGAAGCACAAGTTTTAAGAATCGCAAGAGGAATACTATCAGATCTGGAATGTTACAGAAATTAATTAAAAAATCACAACGTGCGCCGGGGCAAGCCGAACTTAAGGTCCTGGCGGCACCATCCCCATCATCGGAGGCCACCAACTCTCAGGTGATAATGGGGTGAGGAGTGGATGAGGGGCATTCTTTGGATGAAGCCCCTCGAAGCATCTCTGAGGCTGCTTTGAATTTCAAATTTTAAAAAAAAAAAATTTTTTTTTTTTTTTTTATTATAAAGGTAATGTACGAGTGAGAGCTTGTAAATTTGGAACATGAGAAGGGAGTAGGGGGAAGGAGAAGTGGGAGCATAGACACTCCAATATGAGACGAGGGTACACTAGAGACCCTCTGAGAAGATGAAACGCGAAAAGGAACGAACTAAAGGGCTAGGGAGTGAAACGGAATGGTCTAGACCAGCGGTTCCCAACCTTTTTTTCCTTCCGTACCCCTTCATAATGTTCCTTACCCCTTCGTACACACACAAATCCAATTTATTTGTGTATATATATATATATATATATATATATATATATATATATATATATATATATATATATATATATATATATATATATATATATATATATATATATATATAGAACAATAATTTAATTTCGAAATTTGATATTCTATAATCTATATTCTATTAATTTTTTCCTTTTACATTCTTTTTTAATTAATCCATATATTTTTTTGTGTACCCCCAATCGATAGCAGGCGTACCCCAGGTTGAGAACCGCTGGTCTAGACCATACTGTCACTCCCCGGATTATGCCCAATAAAGGGTACTTGCATCGCTTTGGACGGCGCTACGTTCTCCCCTACACACACACACGCATATATATATATATATATATATATATATATATATATATATATATATATATATATATATATATATATATATATATATATATATATATATATATATATATATATATATATATATATATATATATATATATATCATGTTGGTTACCATCTTAATATGTTACTAACGGATTAATCAAGGATTAAAATAAAATAAAATATTTAAGAAAACAAACCAAATGGTAAGAAGTAAATAGCAAGCAACATATCAATGTTCTGGAAAGAAAATTATCGCGAAATGACGTTTCAAAATATTACGTAATATTAATTAAAAATTACACCATTTAATTAAGCCAAAGGGATGAAAAAAATCTGGTATCGGTATCAGTATGGTATCGGTCATTTTTAGCCGATACTGATACCTGAGAGCTCGATACCGATACCGATATATCGGAAAATATGCCGATACTTGCCGATACCGATACTTCACTCCATCCCTAATATATAGTTTCATGTCTAGTAATTTACATTATTTTTTAAATGTTCAAATTTATTTTTTGCTTCATTTCAATCATTTTGTTACTGTTCTATATAAAAAAATATATTGCATTTTTTATTATTCATTAGTCATTTCAACTATTGATTCATTATTGTAATAAAAAAAAACAAAAAAAAACAAATAAACCAAAAACACCTGGTTTTTATTGTTTTTTTTAAAAAAAACTTTTTTTTTTTTTTTTTTTTTTTTAAAAACATGTTTTTTTTCTACCCTGATATATATATATATATATATATATATATATATATATATATATATATATATATATATATATATATATATATATATATATATATATATATATATATATATATATATATATATATATATATAACCTGGCGATATATATATATATATATATATATATATATATATATATATATATATATATATATATATATATATATATATATATATATATATATATATATATATATATATATATATATATATATATGAGTGATGGGCGAATCTGAATCCGGATTCGAAAGTTTTTCATGGATTCGGATTCGAATCCTCTCATTTACGGCAACATCTAAATTTAAACATACTTCTTAGTTCTCCCAATGATAAAAATTTATTGCTTCTAACCAAAAACCTTCTCTAATAATTTCTGTAAATCTTTCCTTCCTAATCCTATCCACTCTGGCGGTTCTGTTGCTAATACTCTCCTGAAAAGGCTAATTTTTTAGGTCTTTTTTGATATAATTCTAACCTGAACGATTCCTACTTTCCTCTCAGGTGTCCAATGTCTACCTGTAATCACACATGATGGGGGAAATAAAATCTTGAGATTCATAAACGTCTGAAAGACTAGTGGCTGGATGATTTTCCTTCCAGTGTTCTGAGAGGGTATGCGTATAAGCTGGGCCTGTTCTCGTTGAACTTTAGTATCTATGCATTAAAACAAATACTTTCCATCTGTATTGTAAGAGCCCATATGTTCAGCCGATCCCGAAGGGTAGCCGTTCTGATCCTTCTAACTATAATAATAGAGCTCTTACTTGTTTTCCGTCTAAGATCTTTGAAACTCTACTCAACTCTCAATCACTGGATCATCAGAAATCTCATTCCCTTCTTTCTGATCATCAGAATAACTTTCGATGTTCGGTCTAATGGGTATATATTCTACTATCTCACTAGTTCATGGCTTTCTGCCCTTATTGATTACAGGAGCAATGTGTGGGGGCGCTTGAAATATACAGAGATTTTGCATGTTTATGTATGGTAGTTTTTAAGTTCCCATCTTCTCTTTGTACTTATGTTTAGCTTTTTCTCAGATCGTAACATATTTTCAATTGTTGATCGAGCACCCTTTTCCTCCTTTCATGTTAAATATTGTGTTGTTCAAGGTTCTGTTTTTCATTCTCACTTTTCATCAACGATCCTCTCTGCTGTATTTCAAACTCCATTCATTCTAATCTCGATGACTCAACTCTCAATTCTTCAACTCATTTCAAATCTGCTCCCTCATTTGCAAATAGAGTTGTCTCTCGACTTCGACTTTCTTATTCTATTCTTGCTGATCTGGATCTGGATGGATTTCACGGCTGAGTCAATTCAACCTTGTGAAATTCAACTCTTTAAAAGCTCAATTTCTTCACATCTCCCTTTCAAACTCGCCTCCCAACTTTTCTATCTCCTTCGACGATTCTCCCGTTTCACCTGTGAACAAAAACATTCTTAAAATCATAAACAACAAATTGTCTTGTCTTGAGGGCGCATCAGAAGCTTGGAGTTATTTTAATTATACAAGGGTATTCACCGCCCTTGTATGATGTACTGTTTTCTCTCCCTTTCTCATTTTTTTGTGGGGTGTGTGGAGGAATGGGGCTCCGACTCGGGTAATTTTTTAAATAAGGTTGACTTTAGGAATAAAAGACTAATAAACTGTCACCTACTTTCAAACTCCTTTGATCTATCCCTAAGGCGTAACGTTGGTGCACTACCTCATTTCTAGAGGTACTATAATGATATTTGCTCGAAGGAATTGATCTTTCGCTTTTTACCACCGCTATGTCGCCCTCGCAGCACAAAGAGTGTCATGCTCTCAAATGAATTATGTGTGAATATTGAAAACTGAAGGCTTGCTAGTTATGGTGCCTCCTTTCCAGCCACTTTTGTTCTGTACAACTCAAAGCCATTTCTTTTTTCCACTATATTTAATCTTTCTCTCTTTAACAGCTGAGTCTGAATTACTTGAGAATCTGAGCCAGGTTTGGTTTTTCGTGGAATTTCTTCTCTTTGATATCTCTGCCCCTTCACTGAAAATGGTTATGACTATAAGTGGTGCAAAAAAAAAAAAATGTTATTTCTTCATGAAAATTTAGGTAATCTTACATGAGGTCACAAAATCATTGTTGCCAAACATAAGAAACAAAATTTAGTGAATGATAATTCAAGTTTATGCAACAAATTCAGAAACTGAACCACCATTAAATATATATATATATATATATATATATATATATATATATATATATATATATATATATATATATATATATATATATATATATATATATATATATATATATATATATATATATATATATATATTATATATTTCTAGTATCTTCTGACGTCACAACAAACTTTTGTTTGTAATTCAACCTTAGACGATTCCAGAGCTATTTCTACTTCGTCAACCCACTACAACTCTTTTACGCCTAATATTGTCGTTTCTTCTAAAAACGTCACTTCTGCTCTGTGAGCTTATCACTAAGGCGTGTGGTGGTGATGATGATATCTCTCTTCCGGTTCTCAAAACTTGTGCTTCTGAGCTTGCCTTGGAAAGCTATTTCACCTCTGTCTTTCTACTACAACCTTCCCTCTTGTTGGAAACGGGCGCTCATTCAACCTGTGCTAAAAAAGGGGATCCCTGCACACCCTTCAACTAACGTCCTACTTATTTAACGTCCATTTTTTTCAAAAGTTTTCGAAGAGGAATGAGTTTAACAGTGCAAGAATGATAAAATAAAAGAAAAGATAAAAAATGTTGGGTTTATCATCAAAGCGGTCAGGGATAGGGGGTGGGAAATTGCACCAACTGCTGAAGGTTGTTCTGAATAGAAAAGTAAAATACGAGTTCACCAGATAGATCATGAGAACTAGATGAAAGCCACTTGCGGTGGTAAACATTAAAATCACCTAAAATGATGATTTAAGAGGGGAGAAAAATAAATATGCTCTATTTTGGAGTTTGGATAATCGAATATTTTTTTTTTTGTAGTGAGTACAATTAGGTGATAAATAGAAAGAAAAATGAATTTAGTTGTAGAATTGTATGAGAGCTTCGGCCATGAAGTAGAAAATTCAGAAGACTCCAAATTACAAGCACGAGAACAGACAACATCATTGCGCAAATAAGCACAACATTAATTGTCCTTTGGCTGAAAATTGAAAATAGAGACAGTAGAAGGGAACGGAGTAAGGTTTGCTGTCAGAGTACTCAAGCACCTGAGTTTCAGTTAAGAGCAAGATACGAGGTCTAGAAGAAGATAGGTGGTGTTTAAGAATGTAGAAGTTAGACAGATGACTGCGAATGCTGTAGAAATTAAAGAAAAAGGAAGACCATGCATCCGGACAAGCCGGCATCAAGGTGCTGGCGGCAATATCCCCATCATCATAGGCCGCCAACCTTCAAGTGATGATGGGGTGAGAAGTTGACGAGGGGCTTGTTCGGATGGCACCCCTAGAAGCATATCTGAAGCAGCTTTATAGTTTGCCAATTTTTTTTTTAAAAATGGTAATGTAGGAATAAACGTTTAAAAATTTGTAAGTATGAATGCGAAGAAATATGACCCTCTGAAAAGGTTGAAAGAGAAAAGGAACGATCGAAAGGGCAACAAAGTGAAACGGAAGGGTCAAGCCCATCCCATCACAGAGAGGGTAATGCCAAGTGGTAGATAACTGCATCGCTTCGGACTGCGTTACGTCCTCTCCATATTTTCAATATATATATATATATATATATATATATATATATATATATATATATATATATATATATATATATATATATATATATATATATATATATATATATATATATATATATGAGGTGGGCAAGAGCGCAATTGCGCTCTAGGTAAATAACTAACGCTTACGCAATCGTTTGAGAAAATAGCGCTCTTGCACTTGCATTTCACCATTTTTTAAAGAATGCAAGAGCGCAACTCGATCTCAATATTTTGTAACGTTTTCAAGAAAAGGCAAGAAAATGAGTGTAAAACATGGTCAACAATATTTTCTAAGTTCTGCGACGTCATTGTTGAAATATATGATGAATAATGATTAATGTATATGTTCTAAAAATCAGAACTGGCAATTTTATATGAAAAGTTGTAAACAAACGCAATGGGGGTGCTTTGAGGATTTTTCTTTATTTTGTTTTAAAGGTAAAACTCGCCTCTATTATTATTTATTGGGTAAACGAATTTTTATATTTACGACTTACGAGTATTGTATTATGTAAAAGTAAGAGTGCATGTGTAGTGCAAATAAAATTTAAAACAAAAGTGTAATATATAAGGAAATAATTAGCGAATCAGTTTTGAGGTGAACCTAGTTTAGAGGCTAGTGGAGTACATGGTGGGGGAGGTACTAAATGGTTCAGTTTTGCATCATACAATATGTTTCGAGTGACTATATCCTTTCTTTTTGGCGTACAAAGACAGACTAAGGACTCTGCAACTTGTTAAGGGTATATAGATTTTAAATAGTATGGTAATAATTCTCAATATGGCTGCTTTCCTATTGCTATTAGTAGAGTTCTCAATTGAGGATTTACGGCTTTTTTCCATTTTTTTTTGCACCCCCCCCCAAAAAAAAAAAAAAAAAAAAAAAAAAAAAAAAAAAAAAAATTGCGAGAAAAGTTATTTAAACAAAGTGCAAGAGATCCATTAGAAATAAATATGTAATAAGTGGTCTTCATTTACCTCCGCTGCCCTATTATATATATATATATATATATATATATATATATATATATATATATATATATATATATATATATATATATATATATATATATATATATATATATATATATATATATATATATTGGAAAAGAATAAGCTATTAGCATTTGTTAAATAAGTCGAAAGAAATATCGTGAATTTATTTGGAAAGTGTAATGAGAGAGTGTCATATTTCTTAAGGAACACTCTACTATGATCTTTTTCTTCTCTCTGACTCTTGGTCCTCTACTCTATATGACATTTCGGTGAATCTTTTGATGTGGCTTTGAACGTGCCAAAAGGCCTTCAATAAATACTGGCACAAAGCTTTTATTTCTAAACTTCCCTTGTTAGGAATCGATCCATCTATCTGAGGCCGTCTGTCTGATTTTCTTTTCGGTCTTTCTATTGCTGCATTTGTAGAAGGTCATCGTTCACCCTTTATATTATTAATAGTGGTGTTTCTCAGGGATGTGTTCTATCTTCGACTCTTTCTCTGCTTCTCTCTATTATTTCATTACTAATGCACTCCTATGCTAATGATTCTACCCTCTATTACTTCTTTCATTTTGATGTCCGTCCCACTGAACAATAAATTTATTATCGCTAGGGAGGTAGCCGTGAAGCAACTAACATCTGTTCTTTCCTGAATTTCTAATTGAGGAAGAGAAAACATGGTTGTTTTCAGTGCCTCAAAAACCTCAGTATCTTCATCATTCTACTCGATTTAATACTCCACACAAATATGACATTCGAAAACCGTCAAATCAAACCTTTGTCTATCCTTAATAAACTTGGTACTTCTTTTTCTTATGAATTTTCTTGGAAATATCATTACTTCTCTTTCTAACAAGCTTTTAAGAGGTTGATAATTCTGAGGTGCCTTTGAAATTTCTCTCTCCACCCCATTTGCTTGATCTTTATAGGGTGGTTCTTCCCTATATGGAGCATGCTTCACATATTTGGGGTGATTATACTCACATAGGTCTCCCTGAAAAGGTGGAATTTAGGGTTTTTATTCTTATCAACTGTTTATCTCTTATCAATTCTCTCGGATTGTTGCGTCACACTTTATACTATATCAATTACAAAGAACACCGATCTTCTAAACTCTTCTGACACATTAGCAGAATTCAAAAATTCAAGAAGCTGGATTCGGATTGGAGAATTTCAAAAACTAACTGGATTCTGATTAAATAAATCAAAATTAATTGGATCTGGATTCAATGGCTATATATGTTATTTCAACAAGAATCTGTTCCAGCTGTTGGTTTGCGTCTAGAGAGTGAGTTGAGGAATCAAAAAAGCTGAACAACTACTTCCTCTTTGGTGGAGGGTTTCCTAAACTTGATCCTAGTGTACGTATCCTCTCATAATACAATATTAATATTAGAAGCTTTTGCTGAACAAATCCATTCGGCTACGTTTTCCTCTTCAGATCACCAGTCCAGCTTATACGTTTCATTTATTAAACTTGATAATTTTGTTTAACTCTTGTTTTTATTTATTTTTTTTAAAATAATTATTTTTAAACATCTGGAGACGCTTTTCTATGGATATTTTAGTACGAATACCGGATTACTATTATATTTTCACTTCATCTACTCAAGATGATACTTCAGTCTTCGAATATGTGCGATAATTATGCTTCACGAAACAAAGTTTTATCCCTTAGAAATCAGTAACATCTTCAAATCATTTAAAAATTTCTATTTTTAAAATTTTTTAGTTGGAACACATTCTAACTAGGGATGGGTCAGATATCTAGTTATCCGGACTTTTTTTTGGTACCAGGCTTTCAGACCGGATATCCGGCAAAAATAAAATTCTAAATTATAAGAATTAAATTTTCATTGCTAAAATATATATATATGTTAAATCTCTGTTCCATCTTTTCATCTCTATTCTTATACCTTTGACTAGATTCACGCTGATATATATATATATATATATATAATATATATATATATATATATATATATATATATATATATATATATATATATATATATATATATATTATATATATATATATATATATATATATATATTAGTGATGGCATCCGCATCCGCACAAAAATCAACATCCGCATCCGCATCCGCATCCGCATTTTTGAAAATTCAACATCCGCATCCGCACTTTCAGAAATTCAACATCCGCATCCGCACTTTAAAAAATTCAACATCCGCATCCGCACTTCTCCAAAATTCGACATCCGCATCCGCATCCGCAAATTAGAAAATATAAAATATATATATATATATATATATATATATATAATATATATATATTATATATAATATATATATATATATATATATATATATATATATATATATATATATATATATATGCGAATTGTAGATCAAGAGTGAGGGTGAAGAGAGAACTATCGGATTGGTTTAGCATAGGAGTGGGATTGAGACAGGGGTTTGTAATATCTCCATGTTATTTAATCTATTGATGAATGGTTTACTTAGAAAAATGGAGCGAGAAGGGAAGAGTATTACGTTGAGAAATATGGAGGGTGAATGTGAAGTGAATGTTTTACTTTTTGCAAATGATGCGGCATGTGTTGGTGGCAGAATCTGAGAAAAAATACTTGTGAGAGAGTTTGAAGGAAATGTGCAAACACGAGATTGAAATTCAATCCAGGGAAGAATAAAGTTATGAGGATTGGAGGTGGGGATGAGGAAATGTGGAGGGAGGAATTGGTTTGTAGAAGTGTGAGAATGGAAACTTGAGGAGGTGAATGAATTCAAATATCTAGTAATGTTGGGTGGAAGGTAAGGGTGGGACGGAAAAAGAAATAAAGAACAGAGTGGTAGAAGGAATGAAAGTATTGGGGGCCTAAGAAAAGTATGGAAGAAAGGAAAATTTCGAAAGAAATAAAGATAAGAATGTTTGAATGTATGTGTTCACCTTCTGTATTGTATGTGTGTGAAACATAGACGATAAGTGCTCGGTCGAGAAAAAGTTTCAATGTCTTTGAGATGAAAGATTTGAGAGCGATATATAAATTGAGATGGATTGATAGGATTAGAAATGAAAGAATAAGGGAGATGTGTAAATGGAAGAAGGGTGTAATTGATAGAGAGGAGGAGGATGTGCTAAAATGGTTTGGAAATATGTGAAGAATGAAAGAGAACAGAATGGTTGGCAAGGTACGTAGATCCGATGTAGATAGGGGAAGGGTATGGGAGGGGAAGGCCGAAGTGGAGATGGATGGATGGAGTGAGAGTGATTTTGATAGAAGGAATTTGAGTTTAGACGAGGGTAGAAGATTTGTGAAGACAGAGATGGAGGGAGGTGGTGAAAGCGTTGAAAGGTAAGAATAGTTATGTTTGTAAGGGAATTGTGGCTGGCACCACCTCACGAAAGTGGAAAGGTGATAGTATAATATATATATATATATATATATATATATATATATATATATATATATATATATATATATATATATATATATATATATATATTATATATCCGCATCCGCATCCCCATCAAAATTAACATCCGCATCCGCATCCTCATCAAAATTAACATCCGCATCCGCACTTTCGAAAATTCAACATCCGCATCCGCATTTGAAAATCAAATATATCCAAAATTTAACATCCGCATCCGCAAATTGGAAAATATGACATCCGATCCATCACTATATATATATATATATATATATATATATATATATATATATATATATATATATATATATATATATATATATATATATATATATATATATATATATATATATATATTATATATATATATATATATATATATACACGAGATGCTCAATATTTTTTTAAGTTTTGAATATAAACTTTAAACATCAATCTAAAAGGAAAAAAATTCCTATTTTAATTTTATTTAAAATATATCACTTAATTTATTTTTAATTATCCTAGAAAAATTCAAAGTGGGTAAAAAAAAAACTAAAAAAACCTAGGTTGTTTTTTTTTGTTGTGTTGGACCCATACCTTCCAACCTGGCCAAAAGTACTGTTTTGCAGAATAGAGTAGAAAAAGATAGAACTTATTGTACATTTTAGTAATTTCAAAATTTTAGCTCTTATAATTATGATTTTTATTCTTATCGGATATCTGGCAGGAGAGTAGTACTATCCGGCAGGATACCAGAAAAAATCGGATAGCAAACGGATATTGAAAACTAAAACTGAACTTGATCAGAATTAATGAGTAATAAATATTTATAGGGAAAGTTTCTCAAACACGTAAAATATGAAACCTTTTTCACAAAAGCAAAGAAATAACATTAAATCTAAGGAAATTTAAAAGTAAAACTAAAATTTAAATTCTTAAATTGTGAAATGAATGAAATGAAAAAGCTTACCAAAGTTTTCCACAATGGTAACCACAGAATTTATACAATCCTGTTCAATTAAAAACCTGTCATGTGGTTTAGAAAATGTATATTCAAAAGGTGTAGTGAAAAGACTTACTGATATTGGTGGTGGATCATGAATGTGTTCACTCAGAACTACTATTAATTCTGGCATAAAATGCGGAACATCGTACGGATATGCCTCAACGCAAGCACAAAGTCCAAGGGCTCCAGAATGCCTTTCACTAACGTCAATACTAGTTTCGTACTTCTTTTCAGAACGAGATTGTCTCCCTTTCTTTTGGGGTTGAATTAGTTTTTGAATATATTTATCCTGGAATATATATATATATATATATATATATATATATATATATATATATATATATATATATATATATATATATATATATATATATATATATATATATATATATATATATATATATATATATATATATATATAATTTTTAATATTACTCAGAAATTTAAATTCACACAAACCTATTTGTTTTCATATGATCACATTAAAGACTGATAAAATGAAGTATGAATTGATAAAATTTTGCTAATACATAAAAAGAGAATATTAACTGCAACACTAAGTTGTGTCCTTTGAGCCCCTGGGAAAATATATGTATTAATTAAATTTCACAATTGGTAATCCCGATAAAGTATTTTAAATTACATTAATAATAACAATTATAATAATGTTCCTTAATTACTAATTATATTATACTTCAAAAAGAAATAATAATAATACTTAACTAATAATAAAAAAATATAAATAATAAAATAATAATAATGAAAATACGAACTAAAAATAGGATAACTATTATAATAAATGAAGGATTGAATTAATTGCTAAAACAAGCATACAATAAGTGTTAAGATGTTAATTTTAAATTTAGCAACGTCCTTCACCCGTCATTTAGCAGTATTTCTCTGTAACTGTACTCGCTATTCTTCTCTCGCAAATTGAATACGTACTCTCTCAAATGTTGAAAATTTTTATTTTATTACCCCACCAGATCACAGGGTCAAGCCGACGCGTTCCTTCTTCCGTTGGAATTCTTGGTTCAAAGAGTGTGTTTCAGTCCTTCTCCTACAGTTTCTCCAGGTGATGATTTATCATATCGTGGCGCAGAGAATCAGGGGCGAAACAGCTAGACACTCTTGAAGAATGTGACCCAGGAACTCAGACCTAGCGCATCTCAGGTCACATGTCGTCAGTTCAACGGGAACATCTGTACCTCGATCCGCCCGTTCTATGGTGTTGATGAGATTGTGACGAATCTTGAGTGTTTCAATAAGGTCCGATCCGTGAATAAGACGGAAGCCATATGTGATTCAGTTGTAACAGTCAGATCTCTTCGTAGCCCCAGCCAAGCTCAGACCATCTCGATGTTCCACGTCCTCGAATCTCTGTGATCTTGGTGGAGGATGCAGCAAACGCCACACATCCCCCTTCTGGAGCAGCCCATCCCTAAGTCGGGTGAGCTGATTGTGCAGAGAGGTCTTACACTCTGGAATGCCCATACCACCTTTGAATAGGGCACGTGAGTGTTAGGCGGAAGGTGAAGGAAACCTCTCAAAGCCGATTGAATGGCTCGGCCAACATTCCTGAGAACTTTGATGGAAGTCTCTTGTGTCGTATATTCTATAGATACTTACACAACAAAAAATTTCTCAGCAGATGGAGCTTCTGCTGTGGCTTGAGATCAATGATTTACTAGTTGCTGGTCCTGTACAAGGAGTATGAAGTATGGGTCACATAAGGGATAGTTTCACTAATGCTGCGCTCCTTGATAAGGTGAAGTCTAAGACTCTTCGAACTATCAACTCTCTTACTTTCACTAATTCTCTCTAATTTCTTTTCAGTCGTCCAGCTAGAACCGCTGCTACAATGAATATCTTTCTTCTGAAATTTTTAGTGTTATACCTCCTCCTTTGAAGAGAGCTCGTGAGGCTCGTCTTTTCAGTCTCATCCTTTCTCTCTTCAAATCCCTGATCCCAGACTTACATGCAGTACACCAGAATGTCATGGACACACTCCCTATCCATATTTTTTCCTATTCCTTCGATTTGCGCATTTTCAAACAACGAGCATTGCGATTGTGGACTTTGGATTTAGCCTAATTTCTGTTTTTTTTCCCAATTAAGTAGATCTCTGCCCTTTGCCCACTGAAAGAGACATAAAAAATGTACGTACTACCGTGTCTGCAGAACTTTTTAAGACGAATAGTCAGCGCATGTGGGTGGGAATACTTGTCAATTTGGATATGACCTGTGAAAGAATTACGAACTACCAATTATTCCAAATGGAAATATATTAGAAAAAAAAATAAATAAATAAAAAATAAAAAAATAAAAAGCCAATGTCAATATATGGCCAGTTAAAAAATTATGATGATTTATTAAAAAATTAAGAAATGATGATTTATAAGTTTAATATTTATCAAAACGTAAGTCGAGAACGGTTTTCTATTTTTTTAAAATAAATTAGATGGGTTACTTATGACTTGTATTTGTTTCGTTGCTTTAGGTTACAATTATTTGGATATTCAAAATAAATATCTCCATTGAAGAAGAGAGAAAACAATAGAAACTTAGGGTTTACATTTCAGCGATAATCAGATTAATTACTCATGGATTACATATATCACTAGGTTTAAAAAATATCTAAGAACTACATATACGATTTACAAAAAGAAAAAAAAAGTGCATAATAATAATTTATAAATAACAGTCTTCTCCCATTAAGGGAGAGAAAAGTTTAGTAAAACATATTAATCATATCTATACAATATTTGTTAAAGCGATTACTCAAAAGCGGTGTTGACTGATCTCTTCAGCAAACTTTTAAAGACGAATCGTCTTTGATGTGCCATTTTACCGACAAGAGATTGCAAGATTACAAGTTATTCTGCACAGGCATTGCAAACCATTTCCGAATAACCAACATTCGCCAAAAAATAACCGAACTACACATGCGTTGACTATTCGTTTTAAAAAGTTCGGTGAACGCAGCATGCGTGTAGCAGCCTTAAAAATATTCCATTCGTTGAAAAAAAAATTAGAACTAAACTCGAGTTCTGCTTTCAATATAAGCTTGCACAAGATGTGGTGGTGGTTATTCCAATATTAATAATATGAAAATAGTAAAACTTAAACACATTCACACTGAACTTTAGTTACTTGTTTCAAAGTATACAATCAATACAATTTAAATATTTTATCCCAATTTTGTTATTTCTCATTAGGGAAAAAAATTTGCATTCAAAATTGATTTTATGGTTTAAAATATTTAAAAAGAAATGAAACCATTTATCGCAATAATCTCATATGATAATAAAAAGATTAATCTGCGATAAATTCGTTGGTTAAAAATCTTATAATATATGATTTAAAAATCAATCAAGAAGTCTACTTTCTTACGATAAACTTTTCGTTAACGGCAATGAAATTTGAATGGATTAGCCCAGAAAGAACTTGAGCTGCCATCTGCCTCACTTCAGCTAAAGGATCTTCTAGAGAATTTAGAACGATTGATTTAGCAACATTATAGGCTTCCACGTTTTCAATTATAGTAAACATATTATTGAAAATTAACACCTGAAGGAAAGATAGTGATGATGTCCTCGCTCTCCATGATCTGAAAAAAATATTCTTTTAGAGCGAACTTTAATAAGAAAAATTAATATGGTATATATTTACAATTTTGTATTCTCTTCAGCAAAAATTCAGTTAACTTGTAAAACAAAATACTTTTAAACTAATGAACAAATTTTACTTTATTTTTTATGTGACATTAAATATGTTTAAAACTAAGTTTTTGTCATATCTTATTTTTAAATTTTAAAAGGAATTCAGAGAGTTACATACCCATTATTGGAAATTACTCTGATAACATTAACAGGCACAATTAAATCGTTAGGTGGAATTATTACACGACTAAGGTAGGCAAGAGATGTCAAACAGTTATTACGAAGTTCAGTATCTGAATCAATGCTTTCTAACTGACACAAATAGGGAAGAAACCTGTATAAGGAAGGGAAAATTAAAATTATAATTTTGGTAATTGCAGTTTTACGAAGGCTTCAATATCTTTATTCACTTATTTTTAGAAAATTATTTTCAATTACATGAAAGTTGAAAAGGCCTGAAATAACTTTTCACAATTCTTCCCAGACAAAGAACAGAACAAATTTGTGGCACCTTCACTTAATGGAACACACACACACACACACCAAAAAAAAAAAAAAAAAAAAAAAAAAAAAAAAAAAAAATTGAGTTAGAAGAAAACCAACAAACAACAAAATCAAAAAACGAGCATCACAATTTTAGTTTTAAGTAATTTTATTTATGTCATATAGTCGTTTAGATTTAATAAATTACAAGCTTTTTTTTATCCTTTTCTTCGTAATTTTTACTGATTCGTAATAGTTTAAAACTTTTTCAACGGGTTTAAATATCTACTAGTGTGACTAATTATCAATTATATTTTTTCATTACTTGCGTGTGGGTAATCGTGGTTTGGTGAATGGCGGGTTCGCGTGTTCGTAGTTGCAAGGGTGGAGGAGTATACAGGGGAAGGTTTTCCTATCAATTTTGCCAACGTCCGTGGCCTACGAGCTAACTTGAATTGTTGAGCATCATCCTTCTATCTCCTCTCTTCCTAATACTTAACTTTTGTCTGAGACCCAGTTATCCAGAGATTCCTTCTTTAGTAATCTAAATATATCTAACTATAATTTATTTTACAATTTTTGCCTTAAGGGTGGGGTCTGTGCTTATTTAAAATAATCTCACCCTAAATCTGAAATCACATATTTTCATTGTTTTATGGCTTCCATGGAATGATTATAGTTTCCGTGGAAGGGATACTTCGGAATGTGCGGAGCTCATAACCAAGGTGATTCTCTTCGGCATGGAGGCGTACATTCCATTCAACTAAACCCAAACAAACCTCTGTTTAACTCTTTTTGTTCTCATGCCATTCTCAGCAGGGATGCTACCTTCAGGGATTACCGTCATCTTCAAACTCGAGAAATTCTTTCAACTTATATTTCATCCCAGAATCGTGCAAAATGTTCTTCGTGACACCAAAAACTCATTTCCTTCGTCGTAAATGCAATGATTTTTCTGGTTCCTCTTCCTCACGCAATTTCTGGCATTTTGCAAAAAATATAAACTCTAACTTTGCTTTTTCCTTTTCCCCTCATCTTGTATCTTCTGATGGCACAACTGCAGTTTTACCTTCTACTAAAGCTGAACTCTTCGCTCAAATTTTGCCTCTAATTCCACCTTAGTCGATTCCGGAACTACAACTCCTCCTACAATATTGTAATATTGTAATTTCTTCTAAGATATCATTTCTGCTCTCTCTGAGTTCAACACTAAGAAGGTGTATGATCCTGATGGTATCCCCTGCGGTTCTCAAAACTTTTACTTCTGAACTTGCATCCTCCCTTGGTAAACTATTTCCTATATGCTTTTCTACTTATTTCAACCTTCCCTTCTTACTGGAATGTGCGCTCATTTTTAGCCTGTGACGAAAAAGGGGGACCCCTCTCAACCCTCTAACTACTCTCCCATTTCTTTAACTTCCGTTCTTTCTAAAGTTTTCTAATCTATCCTTAACAGGAAGATTTGGAAACATCTCAATTCTTCTAATCTTATCTCTAATCGTCAGTATGGTTTTCGTAAAGTACGTTCTCCTAGTGATCTTCTTCCCCTTCTCTCTAAGTCTAGGTCATTCACTCTTCGGAATTTCGGTGATCTTTCACTGTCGCGTTAGACATACTGAAAGTCTTCGATAGAATCTGGCACAAAGCTTCAATTTCCACTTTTCTTTTCGGAATCTATCTTTTGTGGCCTTCTCTGACTTCTTTTTCAGTCGTTCTATAGCAGCTGTTGTCGACGGCCACCGTTCTTCCTTTAAATCTATTAATAGTGGTGTTCTTCAGGGTTCTATCCTATCTCCAGCTCTTTTTGTTTTGTTTTTCCATTAATGAGCTTTCAATTGATTTATCATCACTCCAATCCTAGGGCGATGACCCCACCCTTCATTATTCTTTTCAATTTGAAAGACGTTACCATCAATAGCAGTTAAATGATGCAAGGAGGGTGACCTTGGAGCAACTAACCTTTGATCTTTCTAATATTTCAAATTGGTGCAGAGAAAAACATGGTCATTTCCAATGCCTAAAAAACTCAATTCCTCCATCTCTCTATGCGACATAGCCTTCTACACAACTATAACATCTTCGAAAACACAAAACTCGAATCTTCATCTGCTCTTAATATTCTCAGAGTTTTCTTTTCTCATAATCTTTCTTGAAAGAATCCCAATACTTCTCTTTCTGAATAAGTTTCTATGAGGTTGAGTGTTTTGACACAGCTTCAGAATTTCTTCACACCACCCCAGTTGTATGCTTTTTTTTGTTCGTCCCTGAGTGGAGTATGCCTCACACATGTACGGTGGTTTCATTCCTACAGCCCTCACTGAAAAGGTAGAGTCTAGAGCTTTTCGCCTACAACACTTTCACCCTCACTAACTCGTTGCAGTTTCTTTTATCAGTCGATATATATATATATATATATATATATATATATATATATATATATATATATATATATATATATATATATATATATATATATATATATATATATATATATATATATATATATATATATATATATATATATAACAAAAATATGTAAACACCTGGTAAATGCATAACTTTATTTCTTATGTATTCATAACCCCTGAATTCTGGAAATGGAAAAACATAAGTTCTAAATGATGCTTAATAAGACGCTATATCATTCCTCTTTCAAAACTAGATGAAATTCTAGTAAGGATGTTGATGGAGACTAACAATCACGAAACCTATCTATTCTCAATGTTGACCACAGTAAGTCTTTAATATAAAGGTCTGGCGAGTGTTTGGGCCAATGAAAACATGAAATATCATCTGCATGTTCATCAAACCTCGACTGGACACAACATGAGCTGTATAAATTGGGGCCTATAAAGAAGAGAGTTCAAAAAAGAGAATATATTTTATATTTTAATAATTTGAAAATTTTAGTTGTCATAATGAAGAAATTGATTTGTACCGGATATCCTGTCGGATAATACTAATAGCTGAACACCAAAAAGGTCGGATAAAGCTTCTCCAGGTAGAAGAAAACTCCTACAACTATCTTTCCCTCTGACAAAGGCAAGAAGAATATCACAATCTATGCGAACGAGGAAATCAGCTGTTGAACGGAATTTGCGAAACCAAAACTGGTAGTCGGAAAAAGGTCTGTAAGTTCTTAAAGACGCGATAAATCTGTTAGGCACTATCATCTCCATCAATTTGTAAGTATCACAAGAGATGCCTTATAGGTTGCACAGAGTCTTCTTTGTGTGGATCTTTTCGAGGTTTTGGAAAAGGTTCAACATAAGCAGTAAACCACAGAACTAGAAAAGAAACCTCCACCCAAATCTTGTTAAAAAATAAATCCAACAAAAAAACGAAAGCAGATGGATAAAGCTTTCGAAGCATAAAAGAAATCTTATCAGGACCATCTCTCCCATCTTCACAGGAGGACAAAGCAGTACGAAATTCCGGTAAAGTAAATAGATGGTTATAAAGAAGATCCCGATTCTCCCCAAAGGCTCCAAAATTAGATGCTAAAATCCGAGTGTTATTACTTATGGACTAAAATTCTGGAAAGTAACGCAAGCCACTTAATTTATGGGATAATAAATACTCTAACGCGTCAGCAACAAAGGCCGGAGCAGACAGTACTTCAGACGAATCATCCCCCATAACAAATGACAATGGGAGAGGAGTTGTTAGACTGTCAAGAAAGTTTATCAGTTACTCTGAAAATAGAAAAAAGCGGTGTAGAGTCATTCACTGTTGAGGTGTTTATTGGTTCTGTGTGACATAGCGGCCACAGTTTTGTAGGCAAAAAAGTTATATACAGTTTTATTCTTCCTATATTGTGAGAAAAGTTTCTTCCTCACCTTGTTCATTTGGCCACATTCAGGCGACCACCACGGAGCTGCCGGTAGTCTGGATGCAGACGAACGTGGAATGTGGGTTTCAGCAGCCGAAAGAACCACTGAAGCAAAGAAGGTAAAAGCCTCATTTGTGATTGGAAAAATATAAGGGAACGGGCCCTGAAGGATGGCAGTCGAGTCGTAAAAAGAAACCCAATCTGCTAGTTAATATCTCTAACTACTGCGTGGCCTAGGAGCCGGCAATGGGTTTTCACCATGTAGGAATGATCACTCCCGTACAAAATATCAAACTAAACCATCGAAAACGAACGAGTACTGACAGAGAACACAAGATGACATTAGTATATGAACTGTGGCAATCGAAACCTTCAATATAGGAAGGCCAGAATTGAGGTAACTCAAGGAATATTAAGGTAAAAATTTCACCAAAATATTTTCATTTGGTGATGCAATCGAATCTCAGAAAAGGGATGCCGGATATTAAAATTTCCAAAGATAACTAGTAGAGTAGGGAGCTGACAAAAGAGATCATTCAAGTCAGTCTTCGTAACAGTGTTTGGTGCTAAATAAAGGGTACACACAGAAGCATGAAGTGTTGTGCGGAGAGGAATTGGAAATTGGAGTGTGTGGGACAGACCTATGAATCAACATACACGCCCCCTCAACGACTTCAATCACCTTTCTCTGCCAAAACTATAACTGTGTCATAGTCCGATGGGAGAAAAAGGTCAAGGGAACATAATTGAAGAATATATTTAGGTATACATTCCTTAATAAGACAAACCAATTTCTCAAAATTTGCATAACCCCGGAAGTTCCACTGGAAGAATGTAGCTATAATTCAAGGAAATCATGACATACAGAAGCAATGAGCATAGTGACAGTAGTCTTAATAGGTTTGCTGCCACTTGAGAAAGGTACCTCGCTCGTCTCATGATGACAAGGATTACTAAGGGATGTTACAGTGAAATCCGGTGACAATAGGTAATCCTTTTTTAGGGACTTTTATTGGCATGAAGCAATCATCTTTCGAAAAGGCTTCACCAAAAAAGAAAGGCAAACTTTTTCTCGATTCTGTCTCCCACTTCACAGGAAAGCAAGACACGTGGAGTGGAGAGCAAGGAAGAGAAAGCGTAGAGGGAAGGTGTCAAATCGATGTTAACGAAAACGATACTCTCTGATGGATTGTCAGAGCTACCCCGGGAAAGCACCCTACCATCGCAAGTCAAACCAGTCATTCGGAAGAGAAACGCCCGAAGAGACTAAGCCCGCAGAAAATTGCACATTAATCACATAAACCAAGATGGTTTAGGCAGACCGAACTTCAAACAGGCCCTGGTGCTCATCAAGATCAGACCCCCCCCCCTCATTAAGTGTGAGATGAGGCATCCTTTGAGACAACAACAGTTATGTGATTGAACAGGAGATACTCTTCTCCGCACAACAGTCCACACAAAGAAGGTCTAAATGTTCAGATGTGGTACCTTTCAACAGAAAAGCACGATGAACACAACAGGTCCGAAGGAGCGGCCAGAAGACGCTACCGAAATGCGACACACATCGAGGCTACTAGCGGACCAATCCAAGGGATTAACGAAAGTCCAAAATTCAAGTCCGAAGTGTCTATGTATGGATGAACTAGGCCTGCAGTATGTCATTGGATGCGTCTGCTGGGCAGAGGGACTTGACTTCCTGCGAAGTTTAACTCTTCCATCAGGAGAAGATAGTTGACTCTGAGAGAGAAATTTAAGCGTAAGAAAGTCAGTCACATTATATTTAGAAAATTTTGAAGAGGACTGTCTCAAATGTGAGACTTTCGACACGACAAGAGGACTGTGCAAGAATTTGTCGTATAGAGGCATGGATGTTTTATTATACGCACAGCCATTTCTTTATGGAGTGGACGTGGAAGGTCCAGACACCAAAGAAACATCATTTGCAGAGGGCAGATAAGCATCCCTCAGCACTTAAAGATACTCTCTCGGTTGAAGAGAATAGACAGGTGGTATTTTCGGTACATGAGAGGGAGTCAGCCTCGGAGATTTTGGCGGGCAAACAACTCTCTGTGGGAGGACGTGACTGAAGACCAGAACAATCGACGGACAGTGACCGGGACCGTTGGAACAGGTCCAGCAAGCGTCCCGTCCAGTTTTTGTCGAAGATAAGAATAAGGGCAGAGCTACCTTCCAAAGGTAACCAACGTCGAGGAGGGGAATGCATAGAGCCAGCAGTAGAGATGGCCGTAGCGGTTGGGCGGGACAATGGTTCCAAAGAAATCCGATGTTTAGGATATATATATATATATATATATATATATATATATATATATATATATATATATATATATATATATATATATATATATATATATATATATATATATATATATATATATATATATATATATATATTGTGGGCAAAGGCCAGAAGCCTATCAATTTCCACTACAGTTTGGAAGTTCTTAGGATGGATCAAATTGAAAGCCAAAATGTCCTGAAATACAGCGTTTAAAAGGAGTGAAATTCTGAAATTCGGAGTAAGTTGGGAAAATAGATAAATAGAATGAGTTCCAGATTTTACCAGCAGAGTACATGTGAGATTGAGCATAGAGGTTAAGTCTGTCGTCAGAGAGTTGGATAGAAAAAGGTTGAGACTGTGTAGAGCATGTGCGACTGGAGAGTCAAAAAGAGTAGTGTCAGTTATAATTGCGGCTTTATAAAGTGTGAAGCATCAATTTTATGGGCAAAAAGACTGGAGAGAGCTAGTAAGATATAAATAGATGATAAAACTAAAATCCTTACATTCTGCCTTTTCAAAGAGAGCTGTGGGCGTGAAGCCACCCAAGATGTGTGAATTATGCTCCATATACAAGTACGAAGAATCTCCCTATACAGAGTAGACATGATGGAGTGATGAAATTGCAAAGTCACAGCACACCAAATCTCTTAGATTTTTTAAAGAGAAATAATGTGATCACTCAAAAATCACGAGAAACGCCAAGAATATTAAGGTCAGATGGAGGCTAGAATTGTGTGTTTTTGAAGACGTCCCAGTTGTGCGAAATATTATATCGAAAAGAAAGATGGATCAACTGAGGTTTTCAGGCATTGAAAAACTAGTTTTTTCTGTCCCCAATTAGAAATTCAAGAATTTAACTGCTCCAGAGCTACTCTTCTAGCAATTATTAATAACGTGGGCAGAAAGGTAGAGTCATAATAATAGGAGTGGATTAGTTAAGAAGTAATATAGAGAAGGACATTGATGAAAAGCAGAAAAAAAGTTGGGTATAGAACATTTCACTGAGGAACACCACTATTAACGGTTTTAAAGGATGAATGATAACCGTCAACAACAGAATTATAGAACAACCGGAAAGGAAATCAGACAGCCTCGGAGAGATAGAAACAAAGAAGGAAGTTTAGAAATCAAAGCTTTGTGCCAAGTTAAATCGAAGGATTTTGATATGTCTAAAGCCACAACAAAAGTTCACTGAAATGCCGTATAGCAGAGGATCAAAAGTCAAAGAGAAGAAAAAGATCACCAATACAGCGTTCCTTACAAAATACGACTCTCCTTCATTAAACCTTTAGAAATATATTCACTTGATATTTCTTTATTTGAATTCATCATTTAAAAATTTAAAAGCTGATTAGAACGGCTATTTATAAACTTTTGAAAAAGCAAATGAAACAGGGGCCCAGGAGAAAAGAGATTCAGGACTAAACATTTAAATTTGAAAACCCTTTTGCTTTATTTAAATCAAATCTTAAATGACTTCAAAACACACACACACACACACACACACATATATATATATATATATATATATATATATATATATATATATATATATATATATATATATATATATATATATATATATATATATATATATATATATATATATATATATATATATATATATATATATGACAAAATTCATTTGTTGTGTTTATTTAGATCCTAACTCTTCTGACTATCCTAAATTCTTTAACAATCTTAATACCAAAATAGATATATATATATATATATATATATATATATATATATATATATATATATATATATATATATATATATATATATATATATATATATATATATATATATATATATATATATATATATATATATAATCTACAACCTCTCCCAGGAAGGGTTTTCACCCTGTCAGTAGAACCAGCATCTTTCCCCATCTGCATGTAGAAGTTCTCCCAGAGCCCTCTAAAAGATCATGTTTTTCGGCTCATTCGTCTAAATGCCGGTCCATAAGTCTTATCCAAACTCTCAGGTAGGGTTTTTACCCTTTCAGTAGGACCAGCATCGTTTTCAAACTAACCTCTAAACACTCTCTTAGAGCTCTCCTGAAGATTGTGCTTCTCCGAGCCATGGCTGCCAATGCTAGTTTTGGAGTAGTTACAAGCCGTTGACAGAGTAATCACAAGGCCAGATGGCTAGTCCTGTCATCCTTGCATTTATTTCTCTTCACATGATCCGATCCTGTCGTCGATTTCCAAACCTCATGTTTCCAAATTTAAATTCTTAATGTTAAGGTTTAATTTTTCATTAAAAGTCGAAAGTCCATTATCTTGAAAGATTTGTTGCTCCTCTATAGATTTTGGGATATAATTTTATCGAAACTTATTCAATTTATTATTTTTTTAATGCAAAAATATTTTCCAAAATTCTAATTTTAAAATAAATTTTAGCTATTAGTTATTTTAAAAAATTTTGTTCAGTACTATCTTAATGCATAAACCTTCTTTCTTCTTTTCCCTCCTCAATCTTCTTTCTGATTCTTCTCGCTTTTCTTTTCCCATCTACTTTTAGGCACATCTACTCTCGACGACGTCCGAATCACACACACACACATATATATATATATATATATATATATATATATATATATATATATATATATATATATATATATATATATATATATATATATATATATATATATATATATATATATATATATTTTTTTTTTTTTTTTACAGAACACCGCCACTCACGGGCATAGCCCTTTTCAAGGAGGGGGCACACACAAAAAAAAAAAAACATTCAAACACAGACCTAACGCACATCCCTCAGGTGGGCACAGACGGAAGCCTTGAAGAGAGGAAGATTAAATACAGGAGGAAAAATAGATGATGGTAGAGAGTTCCACAGAACAGAGGTGGCTGGAAAGAAGGAGGCACCACAACGGGCCAGCCTGGGGTTTCCTACATCCACACAAAACTGGTGCGAAAGCAGGGCACCCCTTTTGCAACGAGGACGACGCAACGGTGGAGGAATATGAGAAGCCAATTCCCTCGAGCACCTTCCATTGTAGTACCTATAGAAAAGGGATAGTGTGCCAACGTCATGTCGCAGAGATGGTGGGTCAAGAGAGTTAGAAAGTAGGGGACAGTTTATTAATCTCTTAGCTTTAGACTCAACCCTATCCAGAAGAAAGGAGGAGCCGGAGCCCCCCCAAATGTGAGAACAGTACTTCATACAAGGGCGAATTAGACCCTTATATATTTGGAGTAACTGTTCAGAAGAAAAAAATTCTCGCAACCTGAACAGAATTCCCAGCTTTTTAGAGGCCACTTTAGCAACCATTGTGATAAGAGGTTTCCAAAACAGTTTATTGTTTATGTTAAGACCAAGAATGTTAATGTTATTTACAGGTGAGACGGGAGAGCCATCGAAGAAGATAGGAAAGTTAGGAGGTGTTTTTGAGAGGGAGATGTGAAGAAGTTTAGTTTTTAAAGAGTTGAATTTCACAAGGTTGCTATGTCCCCACCGGGAAATCCCATCCAGATCGGCAAGAATAGAATTGGAAAGTTGAAGACGAGAAGCAACTCTAGAGGCAAAAGAGGGAGCAGATTTGAAATGAGTAGAAGAATGTAGAGTTGAGTCATCAGCATAAGAGTGAATAGAGTTAGAAGTGCAGTTGAGAAGATCGTTAATGAAAAGTAAGAATAAGGTTGGAGATAAAACAGAGCCCTGAGGAACACCACAGTTGACAGAAAAAGAGGAAGAGGTCGCTCCATCTACAAGTGCCGAAATGGAACGATCTGAGAGAAAACTAGACAAAAGTAAGCAAAGGGAAGGAGGAAACCCAAAGGAAGGGAGCTTGGAGAGCAGCGACGCATGCCATACCCGGTCAAAAGCCTTGGATATGTCAAGCGCCACCACACAAGACTCCCCGAAGTCCCTAAGGGCAGAAGACCATAGATCAGTAAGATAGGAAAGTATGTCACCAGTTGACCTCGAGCGTCGAAAGCCATACTGGTGATCAGAGAGAAGAGAATGAGACTCCAAATGATCCAGGAAATGAGAGTTGATGAGAGTTTCAAAAATTTTAGACAACACAAGTGAGAGCTATAGGTCGATAGTTAGAAGGATCAGAGCGGCTACCTTTTTTCGGGATCAATTGAACAAATGAACGCTTCCAGCAATGAGGAAAAGTATTAGTATTAAGGCATAGAGAGTAGAGTTGAACGAGGACAGGCGTTAACTCGGAAGCACACTCCCTCAGAACACGAGGGGGAATGCCATCCGGGCCACTGGCCTTCCTGACGTTCATAGATTTCAGGATCCCATGCACCTGATCATGTGTAATTACAGGCAGGGACATGGGACACCTGAGAGGAGAGAGGGATGCCAGAATCAAGCAGGGTGGAATTAGATGAGAAAAGGAGGCCGAAGAGATTAGCCTTTTCAGAGGGAGTATTTGCAATAGATCCATCAGAGCGAATAAGAGGAGGAAAGGCAGATTTACAGAAGTTATTAGAGATATTTTTGACAAGAGGCCAGAAATTTTTTTCAGTAGGAGAGCCTTGGAGGTCAGCGCACTTCCTTTTTATGAAAGCATGCTTAGACCATCGAAGAACATCCCTGCAACGATTTCGAGCGGAATGAAAATTAGCAAGAGTGATAGGAGAAGGAGAGTTTTTCCATGCACGATAAGCATTGTCTCTCTCCCGAAGGACAAGAGAACAGTTGCCATTGAACCATGGATTTTGAGGAGAAAAAGATTTAGTTGTAGATGGAATGAATCTGCCCATCCCGTCAAGGATCACTGCCCCTACCTTTTCAGCAGAGACAGAAGCATCCCCAGAGAGAAAGCAAGATTCACTCCAATGATGGGTAGAAAAGAAGCGGCGCATTGCCCCCCAATTAGCCCGATTAAAGTGCCAGAAAGTACGTTTAGGGCATGGTGGAGCTGTTGGAGAGAAAGCATAATAACTAAGAGCTATAAGATTATGGTCAGAGTTACCAATAGGAGGGAAAATGGTAACTAGGAGTAGTGGTGAAGCATAAATCAAGTGTATTCAAGAATTGGTTAGGACGATCTGGAATGTGTGTGGGTTCCCTAATCAACTGCTCCAGATCGTTGAGAATGCTGAATGATTTGGCCTACCTCCCACCTGTATTAGTATGAGAGGAACCCAACCATTCAGTGTGATGTACGTTGAAATCCCCTAAATAGAGGACTTCAGCATTTGGATGAGAAGAAGTAACTGTCTCGTGAGAAGTAGTAAGATATTGGAAAAGAACTGGAAAATCTGTTCCATTAGGGGAGCAGTAGCAGAAACACAAGATAATTGTAGTAGTAGGAAGACAGATTTTAAGCCATAAAACGTCGAAATTAGGAGATTCTAGATTTATGAGACGTGTCACAGGAGTGTTAATGTTAATATAGGCACAGACTCCACCATTTAGTCGGAAATTGTGAAAAAAGTTGTAGTTTGAAACATTAAGATTGCTAGAGAAAGAATCCCTGTCCAACTGGGTCTCAGACAGAAGCAATAGGTTATGACGAGAGGTAGTGAGATGGTGTTCAACAGACGCGAGATTAGATCGAAGGCCACGGACATTGGCAAAGTCAACAGAAAGCCCCCGCCTGCACCCACCCGCACGCCCTTTCATTCTCGTCATTCGAAGAGTATATATGCACTCGCCCACACTCACATCACGTGCACACACACACACACACATATATATATATATATATATATATATATATATATATATATATATATATATATATATATATATATATATATATATATATATATATATATATATATATATATATATATATATATATATATATATATATATATATATATATATATATATATATATATATATATATATATTCTGCTTATTTAACTTTTAACTCTACTGGCTATCCTAAATTCATTAACAATCTAAACAAAATGTACCACATTCCCTCTTCTTCTCCTTTATCTGAAATCATAAATTTTGGTGATTACTATGTTTACACAGTCAATAGCTTTCTTCTACTTCTCATGACACAGCAATAACTTGCCTTGCATTTCTATATCCAGAATGAACTGAAGGAGATGGTGCAGCTCCGTATTTGTATCCCTGATCGATTTGAAGTTGAATCCAACATTCTAGCTATTTTCGAAAATATTAATCTTTCTCATTATTTTGTAAAAAATTCTATCCTCCTCTGGGTTCCTTCGATCACCTTATCTCGTTATCCTTTTCTATCTCCAAATTTTCAGCTGAAGGAGGCACCAGCTATTAAGTAGAAATATTTGTAGCATTTTGGTGGGACTTGTTGTCGTACTTCTTTGTTTATTAAGCATGCAATAATTATTGATTCCACGTGAGGGGTCTTTCAGAGTGTAGAGCGCATAACCGAGGCAATTCTCTCTGACATAGAGACCTACATTTTTTCCCAATGAATAAACCTGAATTTTTTGTAAAAATTTGAATAGTCGTTCACTAAACTTTGGTTTCTTAAGGTACAACAATGATTTTGTGATGACATGTATGTTTATATTAATTTTCTTGAATAAGTATCACATATATAGTTATTATAGTGCTGGTTGTTTATTTATAGTGTTGGTGAATAGTTTTCATAGTATTTATTTATCATTGTTAAAGTGTAAGCGTTAAATTTTAGCTTTTCTTAGTTTTTTTTTTTTTTTTAAGTATTAGTGTTTACGTATAGAATTTATATATAACTATTGTAATGTTTTATGTCACTTATATTCAAATAGGTGTATATGTTTGATTATTTTTTAAAAAAATTTTTTTGCTTATTTTCCTATAATATACTTTATATTCTTGTGTGTGTGTAAGTGTGGTTGCGATTGTGTGAGTTTCTTTGAATGTCAATATCGAGAGGACGTGGGGGTGGGAGTAGACGGGCTTTGTATTGACTTTACCAACATCCGTGGCCTTTGTACTAATATCGAATCCGTCAAGTATCACCTCTCTAACTCTCATCCTAACCTTTTGCTTCTGTGTGAGATCCAATTAGACACGGATTCTTTCACAAACAATCTCAATATCTCTAACTACAACTTTTTCACAATTCCCGATTAAATGGTGGAGTCTGTGCCTATATTAACATTAACACTCCTGTGACACGCCTCGTAAATCTAGAATCTCCTAATTTCGATGTGTTATGGCTAAAAATCTGTCTTCCTACTACTACAATTATCTTGTGCTTCTGCTACTGCTCCCCTAATGGAAGTGATTTTCCAGTTCTTTTAAATTTCAATATCTTGCTACTTCTCACGAGCTGTTACTTCTCATCGAAACGCTGAAATCCTCTATTTAGGGGATTTCAACGTACACCACACTAAGTGGATGGGCTCATCTCATACTGATACATGTGGGAAGGAGGCAAAATCATTGAACTGGAGCAGTTGATTAGAAATTCCACACACATTATAGATCGTCCTAACCAGTTCTTGAACACACTTGATTTATGCTTCACCACTACTCCTAGTTATAAATACACCATTTTCCCTAATATCTTAAACTCTTGACCATAATCTTATAGCTCTTAACTATAATGCTTTCTTTCCAACAGCTCAACCATGTTCTAAATGTACTTTCTGGCACTTCAATCGGGTTTATTGGGGGGAGGCAATACGTAACTTCTTTGCTAACTACCACTGAAATGAATTCTGATTTGGCTCTGCTGAAAAGGTAGATTCCGTAATCTTTATTGACATGAGCAAGTTCATTCCATCTTCAACAAAATCTCTTTCTCCAAGAAATCCATGGTACGACAGCAATTGTTCTATTGTCCTTTAGAAAAGAGACAATGATTATCGTCAATGAAAAAAACTCGACTTCTACTATCACTCTTGCTAATTTTCATTCAGCTCGGAATCGTTGCAGAGATGTTCTTCGACGGACTAAGCGTACTTTCAACAAAAGGAAGTGCGCTGACCTCCATGGTTCTCTTACTGATAAAAATTTATGGCCTCTTGTCAAAAATATCTATAAAAAACTGTAAATCTGCCTTTCCTTCTCTTATTCGCAGATGGTTCTGTGGCTAATACTCCCTCTGAAAAGGCTAATCTCTTCGGCCTCCTCTTTTTTCTACCCCTTCTCCTCTCAGGTGTCCCTTGTCTCTACCTGTGGTTATTCATGATCGGGTGCACGGGATTCTTAAATCTATGAACGTCAGGAAGACCAGTAGCCCGGATGGTGTTCCCCTCGTGTTCTGAGGGAGTGTGTTTTCAAGTTAGCGCCTGTTCCCGTCCAGCTCTACTCTCTATGCCTTGATACTAATACTTTTCCTCAGCGCTGAAAGGGCGCATATGTTCAGCCGATCCCGAAAAAAGTTAGCCACTCTGACTCTTCCAACTATCGGCCAATAGCTCTCACTTGTGTTCTGTCTAAAATTTTTAAAGCTCTCAATTCTCATTTCTTGATCATTTGGAGTCATATTCTCTTCTCTTAGATCATCAGTATGGTTTTCGTTGCCCGAGGTCAACTGGTGACATACTTTCCTATCTTATCGATTTATTGTCTTTTGCCCTTAGGGACTTCGGGGAGTTTTGTATGGTGACGCTTGATATATCCAAAGCTTTTGACCGAGTATGGGATGCGTTGCTACTCTCAAAATTACCATCCTTTAGAATTCCTCCTTCTCTTTGATTACTCTTGTCTAATTTTCTCTCAGATCGTTCCCTTTTGGCACTTGTAGATGGAGCGACCTCTTCCTCATTTCCTGTCAATTGTGGTGTTTCTCAGAGTTCTATTTTCTCTCCAACTTTATTCTTACTTTTCATTAACCATCTTCTCAACTGCACTCCTAACTCCTTCCACTCTTATGCTAATGACTCAACTCTACATTCTTCTACTCAATTGCCGTCTACCGTGGCTCGAACGGTAGGGTGATTGACTCACGTGCTTGAGGGCGCCGGTTCGATCCCACTTCGGGATCCTAGGTATATTCTAACTAGAAAGTTCCTCTCCTCGAATAGGGCAATGCCCGTGAGATGTGAACTTTAAAAAAAAAAAAAAAAAAAAAAAAAAAAAAAAAAAAAAAAAAAAATTCAAATCTGCTCCTTCTTTTACTTCTTAAAGTTGGTTCTCAACTTTCCGATTCCATTCTTGCCAATCTTGAGAGGATTTCAGGATGGGGTCATAGCAACCTTGTGAAATTCAACTCTTTAAAAACTCAACTTCTTCACATCTCCCTCTCAAAAACACCTCCTAACTTTCCTATATTTTTCGATGGCTCTCCCGTCTCACCTGTAAATAACATTAACATTCTTGGTCTAAACATGAACAATGAATTATCTTGGAGACCACATACCACAACGGTTGCTAAGGTTGCCTCTAAGAAGCTGGGAGTACTATTCAGGTTGCGAGAATTTTTTCTTCCGAGCAGTTGCTCCAATAAATTATATAATTATATATGTCTTATTCACCCTTGTATGGAGTACTGTTCTCACATTTGGGGAGGCTTTTCTCCACTCTTCTGGATAGTGTTGAGTCTAAAGCTAAAATATTAATAAACTATCCGCTACTTTCAAACTCTCTTGACCCTCTTTCTCTGAGGCGTGACGTTGGTGCACTCTCTCTTTTCAATAGGTACTATAATGGCAGGTGCTCGAGGAAATTGGCCTCTCGCATTCCTTCGCCTTCGGTGCAAAAGGAGTGCCCTGCTTCCGAACGAATTGTGTGGATGCAGTAAACCCTAGGCTTGCTCGTTGTGGTGACTCCTTCTTTCCAGCCACCTCTATTCTGTGGAACTCTCTACCATCATCTATTTTTCCTCCAGTATTTAATCTTTCTCTCTTCAAGGCTTCCTTCTGTGCCCACCTGAGGAATGTTCGTTAGGTTCGGGTTTTCTTTCTCTTCTTTATTTGTATATGCCCTCTCCTTGAAAAAAGCTCTGCCCGTGAGTGGTGGTGAACTGCAAAAAAAAAAAAAAAAAAAAAAAAAAAATAAATAAATAAATAAAAATATTTCAGAGAACAAAGTTATTTAAATTTTGACGTTACTACAAATAAAAGGATTCGAATCCGAATTAGAATCAGGAACTTTGGAATCCAAACCCAAATGATTTTTGAATTTCTCGAATCCAAACTCAGCAATTTTTTAATTCCTCAAATCCGAATTCAAGAATAAATCTTCGAATCCGGATTCGGATTTGCCCAAAACTTTTATATATATATATATATATATATATATATATATATATATATATATATATATATATATATATATATATATATATATATATATATATATATATATATATATATATATATATATATATATATATATATATATATATATATATATATATATAAAGATGGGTAAGTTTTAGAAGTCATAATTAGTCATCATGGTTAATTTACGAATGAACTTACTTATAAAGGTCTGTAGGAAGTGCTGTAGTATAGGAGCTAGCGATACATTTAACATATTTGCAGACAGTGTTCATAATTCGCTTTGCAATTTTCTTTTCAAGTTCATCTTTTTCCTCATAAAAATTATCAGACGCGAGCATATCATCAGGAGATGGGAGCTCTTTTATAGAATCAATGGAATTATTTTCTTCATCCATAATGTTTATTAATAAAATATCTTTCTCTTGAGTCTGGTCATTATCTGCAATATTATCTGTTGTAATTTCTGGAGAAACAAATTCATTACAAGACGCATAGCTATGCAAAATAACCTGATCCTCGCACTTGACGGTGGACTGAACAAGCAATTCGTTGCATGAAGTGGGTTGTGTAGCGTGGGAGGTCTGTGTAACATGAGAAGAATACACACCTCCATTGGTACTACTTCCTGCGAGAGGTAAAAGCTGTGGAAGAACTTCGCTTATGAATTTATCATGGTGAGGAGATAATGTTTCTGAGCAACCAGAAATTGACTCATCTCTCATAAACACGCGGTATAGTAATCTGAGGAAAAAATATTAATAAATTAACATAAGTCCTTTGGATAATAATTAAATTTAGCGTCTTTAGTATTTTTATATAAAAAATCTAAAATAAAATCTTAAATCACTTACAATCCTACTTTGTCTCGTATCGCTTTGTATGGATTTGAGAGATTTTGGTTCAATACCTTAAGCAGTCTATGGTAACAATTTGCAACTCTCCACTCCTGTTGACTTAAGAAAACTTGTAAGAGGTAAAGTCGACTGAAAAAGTTATATATATATATATATATATATATATATATATATATATATATATATATATATATATATATATATATATATATATATATATATATATATATATATATATATATATATATATATATATATATATATATATATATATATATATATATTGCATATGAATGAATACTTTCTGCAGCTGACACCACCCTGCATCGTGCTGGATATAGTGAGTATAAATATATATATAGATAAAAAAATAAAAATATATATTGATAGGGGTGAGAGTGGCAAAATGGTTGACAAGTTTGTTTAATTTATGCTGGGTAAAGGGAAAGATGCCTCAAGATTGGCAAGATGGGTGTATGGTTTCTTTGTATAAAGGAAAGGGAGATAAATTTGAGTGCGGGAGTTAAAGGTGGATAAATTTGCTTAACGTAGTGGGAAAAGTGTATGATAGAATTTTATTGAAAAGGATAGGGTCTGACGGGTTAATAGGTGAGGAACAGGGAAGTTTTAGAGAAGAAGGGGAAGTATGGATCAGATTTTTACTTTAGGAATGATTGAGGAAAAAAGTAGGAATAAAGGGAAGGATGTGTTTATGTGTTTTATTAATCTGGAAAAAGCTTACGATAGGGTAGACAGGGGTAAACTATGGGAAGTTTTGAGAGAGTATGAAATTGAGGAGAAAGTACTGGATCAGATTTTTACTTTAGGAATGATTAAGGAAAAAAGTAGGAATAAAGGGAAGGATGTGTTTATGTGTTTTATTGATCTGGAAAAAGCTTACGATAGGGTAGACTAAACTATGGGAGGTTTTGAGAGAGTATGAAATTGAGGAGAAAGTACTGGAGGGTATCAGAACATTTTAAGGGAATAGTAGAGCGTGCGTGAGGGCAAACAGGATGGAGACAGAGTTTTTTTTTAAAGTAAATAATGTATTGAGGCAAGGTTGTGTAATATATTTATTGACAAAGTGGTGAGAATGGTGGAAAGAGAAGGTAGAAGGGTAAGAATGAGGGAGCAACAGGGTGTATAGGATGAGAATTTTTTACTGTATACGGTTGATGTGCTTTTGGCTTAGACATTGGGTGATTTGAATTTATTGGTGGAAGAGTTTGTAAAAGGTTGGGACGAGTTATTTTTAAGAGGGAATGGAATGCGGGTAGAGTAAAGTGTTATTGATGGAAAATGGGGAAGAAGGGGAGAGAGGTATGGGTGGGGGAGATGAAATGAAATTTAATGTTGGGAGGGAGAGATTGGAGTGGGTTAATTCATTTAAATATCCGAGGGTGAATTTTAGAGGGGGGGATGGTAGTGTGAGTGATGAAGAAGGACATATAATAAGAGAAAGTGAGAAGGTATCGGGAAGTTTGAGGAATATTTGGAGACGAGGAAGGATGTCAATAAAGGTGAGAGAAAATGCTTGCGGGATGTTGTAATCTGGAGGCTTTGTATCGGAACGAGGTATGGAGGTTGAATGCGAAGAAAAATCATTGAGGATTTCGATATGAAGGGTTTGAGAGCGGTGAGTAGTGTAGGTAGAAGGGATAGAGTCAGGAATGTTAGAATAAGGGAGATGTGTGGTTGGAGAAGGAGTATGGTTGGTAGAGTTGAGTAGAGCGAGCTGAGGTGGTTTCGGTATGCTTGTAGGATGAATGAGAAGTAGTTGGCAAAAAAGGTGTTTGTATCAGAATAAGTGTGGAGGAGGAGGAGGAGGAGGAGACTGAGGGGAGGTTGGATGAGTGGGTTCAAGGAGCTATTGAGGGACAGAGGGTTGACCTAGGAGGAGGGTATACGGCTAACGTAGGACAGGAATGAATCGAAAATGTTGAGGAGTGGATGTGGCTTGCGGTAAACACGGCACAACGATTATGGGAAACGTTGTGAGAATATATATATATATGTATATATATATATATATATATATATATATATATATATATATATATATATATATATATATATATATATATATATATATATATATATATATATATATATATATATATATATATATATATATATATATATATATATATATATATATATATACCTTTTTTTTTTTTTTTTTTACCTTCTCACCCCCTGACCACCCCACGCTGAGGCGGCCACACTTCGCTAATGAAGCCTCCCACCGCAGTCGGTCTCGTCCAGAGATCTTTCAAAGAAGTGATGCCCCAGAAGATTTTGGGGCGACAGTTGGAGGGACAGTCTAAAAGAAAGTGATCTACGGTCTCCGGGGCCCTTTTGCATTCTGGTACAAGTGGAAGATGTTGCCTGGTTTAAATTGAAATTGTGTTTGTAATGTTGTAAGTTTGGGTGGTGCCCGCATCTCAATCTTGCTAGTGAGATTTGTAAGTGTCTTGGGAGGTTGTTGGAGTCGGTGTTTATTTCGGGAGGGGGCTCGTTAAGGATGCTGTTTGGAGGTCTGTTGATCATATATGAATGTGTTAGTTGAGTGTGTATATGTTTGGTTGTTGTGGTATTGGGGGGAGGAGGGGGAATGTGATTTAGGATCTGTTTGTAAAAGGCTCCGGTGGACGATGGAGGTTGTTTAAGTCTTTGATTGGTAGGTTGGAGGAGAGTTTTGTGACATGGGTGTGAGGGTAGACGGGTTTTTGCATAGAATTGGGTGCCTATCATTTCAAGGTGGTTCCTTATAGGTAGTATTCTTGGTTTCGTTATGAAGGTGTTGTTGAGGGGTTGTGGGAGTGCAGCCGGTAATGGTGCGAATTGCTTTATTTTGTGTTATTTGGAGAGTCGTTAAGTTTTGGTCGGAGAGCAGGGGGTGCCAGATGGGGGAGGCATAGTTGATGGTGGGGCGTATAAATTGTTTGTAGATTGCAATTGAGGTTTGTGTGTTGTTGTGTATGTCAGTGTTGGCCACTGTTTTGAGGATGTTGAGTTTTCTGGTTACGGCTGTGGTGGTATTTTGAATGTGTTTGGAGAAAGTGAGGTGAGTGTCAAATGTTAGGCCGAGAATCTTTGGGGATTTGTTGAAGGGTATGGGGTGTTGTTTAGTAGGACTTGTGGGTAGGTGTTGGATATGTGTTTGTCTGTTGTTATGAGGGTTATGGAGGATTTGTTTGGTGATGCCGTCATCCTGTTTTCTACTAGCCAAGTTTGGAGTTGTGTTAGGTAATCTTGTGTGAGTGTTGTTGCGGTGGTGAGGTCTTTGTGAGTGGTGGCAATAGTTATGTCGTCGGCGTATGTAGTGATGCGGGTGGAAGCTGTTTGGGGTTGTGGGAGGTCTGCTGTGTATAGGTTGAATAGAGTGGGGGAGAGTATGGCTCCTTGGGGAACTCCGTTCTTTATGTTGATGGTACGTGATTTATGGCCGTTTTGTTGTATTTGGGCGGTTCTACCTGATAGGAAGTTGGATAGCCATTTCTTAGTATTTGTTGTGATGTTGGATTGGAGGATTTTATGGATAAGATTATGTCTCGGGACAGTATCGAAGGCTTTGTTTATGTCAATTGCTATTAATATAGTTTTGTGATATGGCTTTTGGTTTAGTCCATTTATTATAGGTTGGATGATGTTGGTAAGTGCAGTGGTGGTGGAAGTGGTTGGGTTTGAACCCGTGTTGGAAGTTTTGTTGTGGGATGAATTGGATGATAGAATTTAGGATTAGTTTTTCAAGAAGTTTTGAGATGGTGGATAATAAGGAGATTGGGCGGTAAGAGGAGGGGTTTGAAGGGTCTTTGCCGGGTTTTAGTTTAGGGATGATTAATGCTTTTTTCCAAAGGGGAGGGATATAGTTGAGTTGGATGGATTTGTTGAAGATGGAGGTTATGTATGTGATTGTGTGGATGGATAGGTGTTTATATATATATATATATATATATATATATATATATATATATATATATATATATATATATATATATATATATATATATATATATATATATATATATATATTATATATATATATTAGTGATGGCATCTGCATCCGAGGAGAATCCTCATTAAAATTAGCATCCGCATCCGCACTTGCCGAAATTATACATTCGCATCTGACGAAAATTCTATATCGGCATCCACAAATATGACATGCGATAAATCGGTATATATATATATATATATATATATATATATATATATATATATATATATATATATATATATATATATATATATATATATATATATATATATATATATATATATTATATATATAATATATATATATACTGTTCCAAGGGGAAAATAGTATTAAGGAGTTTCTTCCAAATATCTTCAGTCCCACTCTTCATTTCTTACTGTACCTAACAAAAAAAATGTACTTAAAACTTTTGTATATAGGATCACTTACATTTCAGCTTAATAGAAATATTATTACAATACTTGAAAATACATTCTCCAAATGCCAGCTCATTCTTAAAAATTATAACTCCTTCTCATTTCATACTTTCTTCAGACACACATAATCACACCCAATACTTCTCAGATCCTCATTAATTTATTTATTTAAGTGTGCCATCTGTAATGAGGAGAATGAAGGCCAAACTGGTCTACAATTAAAGGTGAGGATTGATAATCATAGTTTCCTTTAGAACTGACCTTCCTCTTTGCTCTCCTGAGCACTCTTCCATAAAAGACCATGGATATACCCACCCTTTTTCTTCTTCTAATTTCTCTATCCTTCAACATGTCTTAATTTCTTGACTAGGTTATTGGAGTTTTATATATAAAAAATCATTGCCCATCCTTAAATGTTCAAGCTTCTTCTATTGTACTTTCCACTCAATAATGAAGTCCTTTATTCTAAAATATACCAGCCATTTTATTTTTAGTCATGTTATTTCAAAATCAATATTATTACTTTATTTTTATAATTTTTTTATAATTATTATTATTTTAAATGTCTTATATATAGTTAATGAATTTATATTTTAATATAATTTTAAAAAAAAATTTGTAAAATTTAGTTTGTGCTAAAGACGGACCGAGATACGGAATGAAACGTTCACAGTGTATTAAATTGGTATGTGGAAACCCTTAGCAATGGCTTTAACAATTCTAATTAGATTATGGCTTATTAGGAAAGAAGCTGTCTCAACTTTATATATATATATATTTTTTTTTACAGAACACCACCACTATATAAAAAAAAATATAAAAAATATATATATATATATATATATATAATATATATATATATATATATATATATATATATATATATATATATATATATATATATATATATATATATATATATTATATATATATATATATATATATATATATATATATATATATATATATATATATATATATATATATTATATATATATATATATATATATATATATATATATATATATATATATATATATATATATATATATATATATATATATATATATATATATATATATATATATATATATATATATTAGGGATGGAGTGAAGTATCGGTATCGGTAGTATCGGCACATTTTTGGTATCAGTATCGAACGCTCAGGTATCGGTATCAGTATCGGCTAAAAATGGCCGATACCGATACCAGATTTTTTTTGTCCCTTTGGCTTAATTAAAGTATGTAATTTTTTTTAATTAATATTACGTAATATTTTGAAACGCCGTTTCTCGATAATTTTGTTTCCCGAACATTATATGTTGTTTTCCACTAAAAGTTTATTTTTTTTTATTTTTAAATTGTTTTTCAATTTATTTTCACGCCATTTACTTCTTACCATTTGGTTTGTTTTCTTAAATATTTTATTTTTATTTTAATCCTTTAATCATTAATTAAACATATATAAATGGTAATAATATATATATATATATATATATATATATATATATATATATATATATATATATATATATATATATATATATATATATATATATATATATATATATATATGTGTGTGTGTGTGTGTGTGTGTGTGTGTAGGGGAGAACGTATCGCCGTCCAAAGCGATGCAAGTACCCTTTATTAGGCATACTCCGGGGAGTGACAGTATGGTCTAGAATCTAGACAATTTCGTTTCACTTCCTAGCCCTTTGGTTCGTTCCTTTTCGCTTTTCACCTTCTCAGAGGGTCTCTAATGTACCCTCGACTCATATTGGAGTGTCTATGCTCCCACTTCTCCTTTCCCCTACTTCCTTCTCATGTTCCAAATTTACAAGCGCTTACTCGTCAAATACCTTTGTAAAAAAAAAAAAAAAAAAAAAAAAAAAAAAAAAAAAAAAAAAGTAAAACTCAAAGCAGCCTCAGAGATGCTTCGAGGAGCGGCGTTCTTTTTAAAGTTTTTCAAATCTCAATTGGAAGCATCTCAATTCTTCAAATCTTATCTTTGATCGCTAGTATGACTTCCATAAGAAACGCTGTACTGGTGATCTCTTTCTATTCTCTCTGACTCTTGGTCTTCCACTCTACGGCATTTCGGTGAATCTTTTGCTATCGCGCTGGATATTTCGAAAGCCTTCGATAGGGACTGGTACAAATCTTTGATTTCTAAACTTCCCTCTTTCAGAATTTATCCTTCTCTTTGATTTTCTTTCTGATCGATCTAAAGCTGCTGTTGTAGACGGCCACCGTTCATACTTTAAATCTGCTAATAGTGGTGTTCCTCTTTATTCTGTCCAATCCCCAAAACTTTTTAAACTTTTCATTAATAATCTTCTCTCTATTACTTCTTCATCTATCCGATCCTATGCTGATGATCTCACCAATCATTACTCCTTTCAGTTTGAAAGGCGCCCCTCTCAGCAACAGTTATTTGACACTAGAAAGGTTGACTTGGAATATCTGAGGAAGAAATTGAGGAAGAGGAAGAGAAAACATTGTTTTTTTTCAATGCCTCAAAAACTCAATTCCTCCATATCTCTACTCGAGACTATCTTCTACAAAACTATAACATCTTCGAAAACACGCAACTCAAGCCTTCATCTGTCCTTAATAATCTCTAATGGTCTTTCTTGGAAGGATCACATTCTCTTTCTAAACAAGCTTCTAATAGGTTGAGTATTCTGTTGCGCATTCGTGATTTTTTTACGTCAATCCAGTTGCTTTATCTTTATAGGGGTGTTGTTCTCCCCTGTATGCAATACACCTCATACATCCGGAGTAGTTCCACTCACACAGCTCTCCTTGACAAGGTGGAGTCTGGCTTTTCGTCTTAAGAACTCTTCCTTTCTCACTAATTCTCTCCAGTCTCTTTCTGCCCGTAGAACTGCTGCGTAACTCACTATATACAATAGCTAGTACAATGGACACTGCTCTTCTGAACTATCCCGTTGCTTTTCTCCTACATTGAGAACACGTTGGTGTAACACGATATTCTACACAGTCTTATCCTTTCTCTGTTCAACTGTCTGATCCTAGACTTAACCGCTATGCCTAATCTTATATACACAACAACTGGTAAAGTCTGGAACACACTCTCTTTTTCTATTTTAACGATTAGGTTCTGATATGGACCCAACTCTGGTGGAAATTAGTAGTTTTCTGGTCTTTACCCACCAGAGGAGATATAATATATATATATATATATATATATATATATATATATATATATATATATATATATATATATATATATATATATATATATATATATAGATATAGAGAGAGAGAGAGAGAGAGAGAGAGAGAGAGAGAGAGAGAGAGAGAGAGAGAGAGAGAGAGAGAGAGAGAGAGAGAGAGAGAGAGAGAGAGAGAGAGAGAGAGAGAGAGAGAGAGAGAGAGAGAGAGAGAGAGAGAGAGAGAGAGAGAGAGAGAGAGAGAGAGAGAGAGAGAGAGAGAGAGAGAGAGAGAGAGAGAGAGAGAGAGAGAGAGAGAGAGAGAGAGAGAGAGAGAGAGAGAGAGAGAGAGAGAGAGAGAGAGAGAGAGAGAGAGAGAGAGAGAGAGAGAGAGAGAGAGAGAGAGAGAGGAGAGAGAGAGAGAGAGAGAGAGAGAGAGAGAGAGAGAGAGAGAGAGAGAGAGAGAGAGAGAGAGAGAGAGAGAGAGAGAGAGAGAGAGAGAGAGAGAGAGAGAGAGAGAGAGAGAGAGAGAGAGAGAGAGAGAGAGAGAGAGAGAGAGAGAGAGAGAGAGAGAGAGAGAGAGAGAGAGAGAGAGAGAGAGAGAGAGAGAGAGAGAGAGAGAGAGAGAGAGAGAGAGAGAGAGAGAGAGAGAGAAGTTAAGAGAGGTGATAACAAGTTTTGCTGAAAAGCTAAAAGAGGTGGGATTGATCGTGAATGTTGAAAAGACAGAACTGTTAATAATTAGAAGGGAGGAAGAGGAAGAGGAGCTTGTGCTGAAGGTGCATGGCGAGGAGGTGATTGTGGTAGAGAGATGTGAATATTTGGGGAGGAGAAAGTATTCACAAGGGAATGAAGTAATATGCTGGAAATCACCAACTGGATGGAGAAATACGGAAGAATGGTGTGAGCGCTGTACCCAGTCTTGGCAGACAAAAGAATGGATATAGGAGTAAAGAAAGTAATTTTTTAAAGTACTCTAACCTCAATTTTGTAATATGGAACGGAGACTTGGAGTGCGACAACAAGAGAAGAAAGCAGAATTCAAGCAACAGAGATGAGGGTGTTGCGTTTGATGGTGAGAAGAACCAGGAAGGAGAGGATAAGAAGCGAAAGAATTAGATAAAGTATAGGGGTTGAACCAATTAATCAAAAGATAGATGTAGCAAGACTGAGATGGTTGGGACACGTGTGGAGGATGCAGGAGGGGAGAGAGACTAGAGGGAGGTGAGAGTGCAGGCCAAGATTAAGAAGATGAGAGATGAATGGAGTCAGTTCGGGATTCACTGAGGCGACATCAGCTGCCTATGATGGAACAGTTGGTGGCAGATGGAATTATTTACGACAGATCTAGATAGAGATGAGTGCTGGCCCCACTGACAGGCCCCTAGATCCTTACTTGGATCTGAATATATATATATATATATATATATATATATATATATATATATATATATATATATATATATATATATATATATATATATATATATATATATATATATATATATATATATATATATATATATATATATATATTATAAGTATAAAAATATTGGTATCGGTATCGGCTAATTTTTCGGAATCAGGTATCAGTTATCGGTGAATTTGAGTCTTGGTATCGGTATCGGTAAAAATTTTGGTATCGCTCCATCCTTAATATATATATATATATATATATATATATATATATATATATATATATTAGGGATGGAGTGAAGTATCGGTATCGGTATCGGCAAGTATCGGCATATTTTCCGATACCGGTATCGGTATCGGTATCGACCTTTTCAGTATCGGTATCGGTATCGGCAAAATTTTTGGATAAGAGTAAAGTATCGGTAGTAGTATCGGCATATTTTCCGATACCGATACCGGTATCGGTATCTGGTAATTTTTAGGTATCGGTATCGGTATCGGTAAAAATTTTGGTATCGCTCCATCCCTAATATATATATATATATATATATATATATATATATATATATATATATATATATATATATATATATATATATATATATATATATATATATATATATATATATATATATATATATTATGTCTCCTCTGGTAGGCAGAGGCAGGAGGCCTAACAATTTCCACCAGAGTTGGGGAATAGTCGGAAATCTGGTCGCTAATGGACGACGTGACCCGATACAAGGCGTTTAAAAGTGTGCAAGTCAAAGAAACTTGGGAAAACAGATAAAGGAAGTGTGTTTCAGACTTTACCAGTAGAGTACATGTAAGAGTGAGCATAGCGGTTAAGTCTGGTGTTGGAGTTGGACAGAGAAAGGATGATACTGTGTAGAAAGACGAGTCGCACGAGCCCTTCTCAATGGAGGAGGTATGCGACGTAAGTTCGGAAGAGCAATGTCCGTTGTAATAGCAATTGTACAAAGAGAGTGACGGAACAATTCAACGGGAAGAAAAAGAGTGGAGAGAGTTAGTAAGAGCATAAGAGTTTATAAGACGAAAAGTCCTAGACTCCACCTTTTCGAGAAGAGCTGTATGTGTGAAACCACCCCAGATGTGTGAGGCGCACTCCATACAGGGGCGAACAACACCCGTATAAAGAGCAAACAACTGGGGTGGCGTAAAAAAATCATGAAGGCTTCTCAGAACACCCAACCTCTTAGAAGCTTGCTTAGAAAGAGAAGTAATGTGATCTTTCAAAGAAAGATCACCAGAAAAAAAAACACGGAGAATATTGAGGACAGATGAAGGTTTGAGTTGAGTGTTGTTCGAAGAAGATGTCATAGTTGTGTATAAGATTGTGTTGAGTAGAAAGATGGAGGAATTGAGTTTTTGATGCACTGAAAACTACCATGTTTTTGCCCTAATTTGAAATACGAGAAAGATCAGAAGTAAGTTTTTCCAAGGTCATCCTTATTGCATCAATTAACTTTTGTTGGGAGAGGCTTCTTTCAAAATGAAAAGAGTAACGAGGGGTGGAGTCATCGGCATAGGAGTAAAAAGGAGACGAATAGAGATTCGGTCATTGATGAAGATTAGATAAAGAGTTGGGGATAGGACAGATTCTTGAGGAACACCAGTATTAATAGATTTAAAGGAAGAACGGTGGCCGTCTACAACAGCTGCTATAGAACGACCGGAAAGGAAATCAGAATGAAGGTCACAAAGAGAAGGATAGATTCCAAAAGAGAGAAGTTTAGAAATCAAAGCTTTGTGGCAGACTCTATCAAAGGCATTCGAAATGTCTAGCGCCACAGCGAAAGACTCATCGAAATTCCGAAGAGCAGAGGACCAAGAGTCAGAAAGTAGGGAAAGAAGATTACCAGTAGAGAGCAATTTACGAAAGCCATACTGGCGTTCAGAGATAAGATTAGAAGAATTAAGGTGTTTCCATATCTTCCTGTTAAGGACAGATTAGAAAACTTTAAACTGAAAGAAGGTTAAAGAAATAGGAAGATAGTTAGAGGGTTGAGAGGGGTCCCCCTTCTTCGGCACAGGCAGAATAAGCTAATTTAAATGTCTTATAAGGTTTTTCTGATATCAGTAATTTGCCTTTTTTATCTGAAAAATATTTACTATTTTACCTTGGGGTAGTTCTTCTAACGAGTTAAAATATTTTTAAATCAACATCTCCCAACGAGTTAAAATATTTTTAAATCTACCTAGAAAAGTAAAAATTATTTTCGCATTTTACGTATATATGTGAAAACTAACAATGTACTGAAATTACAAAAATTCACTCTTTTTCAAATGTAAATACAAACAGGTAGTTCTAGTTATGGCCTGACCTTTTCTTCCATTACATGCTTATTCTTCACTTTCTTTTTCACAGCTCATATTCTTTTAATTCTCTTAAAGAGTTAAATGAAAGAATCAAAGAATAATCCACAAAATCAGCTCTAAGCTGGGTCTTTTCGTTGTGAATTCAAAATTTTTTAATTTGGTTAGTAATGTGAGAAATCACATAACTAGCTTTATTACTAAATGGGGAGATTAGTTTCTATAAAAAATTTGTTAAGGTGAAGAATACAAGATGACAGCGAAAGAATGTGAAGATGACAAAAGAATATATTAGGAATTTTAGTTTGAATGATCTCTTGCTGAAATATAATATTTTGCAAATGCGTTTTATTACCAAAGTAACAAAATCATTAGACCTGTTACGAGAAGACCAGTGATGAGAAGCTTGCAAGAATGTGGTGACTAAAATATATTTTATATTTTGCTAAGGGGGAATAAATTCGTTTTCATCGAAGAGAAACAATTTCTAAAGTTTAAGATTTTATCGCATATGAATGACTCTTACTTTACATTTAATTTTATAATTCAGACTTCATTTACAAGAAAGAAAATAATAAAAAAATGCTATTTTAAGCATTTTTAAAATTTTACATAAACAAATAAAATATCGCACTTCTTACCTGGAAATTACAAAGGAAACTTCTCCTTCTGGTATAATATCCTCCAGCAGTAGTTCTATAATAGGAGCAAGTCGATTGGGATCTCTATCCATGCTTATAGAAGACAAGCAAGTACCCCAATCTTCAAGAGTTTCACTTAAAAGTTTAGGGAAAATGATTCTCAGAAATTCACAACTTTTCTTAAGTAAGCATTGAGTGTCCGAAAAGTTCCAGTGTTTGCTTCCTCTAAGCATTCCTAAATAAATAAATAAATAAATAATATATATATATATATATATATATATATATATATATATATATATATATATATATATATATATATATATATATATATATATATATATATATATATATATATATATATATATATATATATATATTAGGGGTGTACCGGAACTGAAATTTTCATTCTGGCTGGAACCAGAATTAGCCGAAATTCAAAAAAAAAAAAAAAAAAAAAAAATCCGGCCGGAAACTGGAATATTATATGAACTTTTCTTTAACTCTAAAGAAATGCAAAAAAAAACAATATATATATATATATATATATATATATATATATATATATATATATATATATATATATATATATATATATATATATATATATATATATATATATATATATATATATATATATATATATATATATATATATATATATATATATATATATATATATATATATAATATATATATATATATATATATATATATATATATATATATATATATATATATATATATATATATATATATATATATATATATAACGTAAATGCATGTCTCCTACATCAATACACCTCTTGGCAAGGTTGCACAAATGGCGAATACCGTCGTGGAAGTTTGCAGATGCATATCTCTGTATTTCACGTGTCACGTTGGTTTGAATATCCTCAACACTGTAGAAATAACACCCCTTTATGTGTAATTTAAGTTTAGGGAATAGAAAATAATGAGGGAGACAGGTCTGGTGAATACGGCGGGTTTTGAAGTACCGTGACGCTTTTCTTTGCGAGAAACGTTCTGACAGTAGCGGAATTATGAGAAGGAGAGTTATCGTGCAACAAGAACCAGTCACCAGATTGAGTCAAACCAGAATAGAAAGTCATTCTTTTCAAAAGTCGGTCTTTGCTAATAAAAAGCTCCCCTGCTATCATTCTTAACGGCAAATGACGATTTTAACGCAAGATTTGCCTCACCTCCTCACTGTTGTCGTCTATTCAAGGTGTCTTGGGACAACCTGCCATCGAGTTGTCCTTGACATATTCTCGACCATCCGAAACATTCTATACCACCACAAAATATTGGAGCGCGTTAGTGTTTCATCTCCATAAGACACACGCACCATTTCGACTGTTTCCGATGCATTTTTCATAATTTTCACACAAAAATTTATTACAACATGTTGTTTCAAACTTCTTTCCATTACAAACGATGTTTACACCACTACATTCAGTAGTGCATTATAGGAATATCGATCGAGGTACGATCCCGTAACTTGATATGGAACAAGTTCAAACATGTACATATTTACTCGCAAACGGAAGCGGATGCATTAGCTCCTTACATGTTTTGACAGGTTCTGTCCTAATAGTTAGTAGACGGACTGTATATATATGGGTGTGCGTGTGCATATATATATATATATATATATATATATATATATATATATATATATATATATATATATATATATATATATATATATATATATATATATATATATATATATATATATATATATATATTAGGAGTGCACCGATAAGCCAAGTAGCCGATTACCGATTAATCAGCCTTTTGAAATCGGCCGATTACCGATTAATTGGCCTTTCATCAAGGACACCTAATAAGTAATGAGTTATTATTATTAATTAATAATAAATTATTACTTATTATTAATTTAAATTAATACCGAGAAAAAGCAGGTATCAACATTATTATTTATTACTAATAACTATGCATGTTTTCATTATTAATGTAAATCACTTTTATTGCTTACTTTTCAGATATATTAAAAAATAAAAATTTAAAATTTTAAAGATAACTCTAGATTCTAGAATCTCGATTATAGAGATATAAATAATTAAAAATTAATTACTTTGTAACGAAAGCAGTATGTCAACCAGTTATTGTTGGAAGTATTTTGATGTTCATCCTAAGGATAACAGTAAATGTATTTGTAAATTATGTAAAGCCACCATATCAAGAGGTGGAAAATCTGGAAAAAGTTATACCACGTCAAATATGTTGAACCAAATTATGAAAATTCATTCAGATGAAGCAAAAGCTGAAACGGATAAGCTGAAAAGGCAATATGATTGGTCACAGCCAAGTACTTCAGAAGCAAGTTGCAGCAACTATGAGCCTCCAAAAAAAGTTCAACCAACTATACAATCAGTTTTAGAAAAGAGTAAAGTTTGGAATATAAACGATCACAAGTCCCAAGAGATACATTTTCTGATAGGAGAAATGATAGCTGTTGATATTCAACAATATTTTTTAACATCTGACATTGGATTCGAAAAGCTTATTGCAAAACTCTGTCCTAATTACAGAATTCCATCAAGAAAATATTTCACAGACAAAATAATCCCGGATATATTTATGAAAGTAAAAGCAAAATTCAGACATCGCTCGATGAAATTAGCAGTCTTTCTTTGACCACAGACATTTGGACAGCTTGTACAAAAAGAGAAAGAATTAAAAGATTTATTTTTTTTCTTTCTTTTTTTGTATTAAAAAATTATAAATTTAAGTAAATTTACATTTTTTACCTTTTATTTTTCATTTGGCCATTGTAATTACATTACTATTTTTTGTAAAAATAAAATTTGATTATAAATCTAATTTAAAATCAAATATATAATATTTAAAGTAAAAAATAAATTGTAGCTAAAACTTTGTTGGCTACCTTGTCTTTGGACTGTTTTCACAAACAGTCTCAACCAATTTTTAATAATAATAACAATAAAGCAAAAAATAATAATAAAGCAAAAAAGAAGGTGGGGTTTTTGGTTCTAAAAATCCTTTTCCTGAATATTGTAGCAGACCATCATTTTATATCTTTGGAGCTAGAACTATGTCTCAAGCTCTGCCATACTTTGGCAATATAAAATTACAAGATAACAACTACAGTGGCCACTGACAAATAAAAGTAATTTAATACTTTTATTAATGTTTTCCTATTCTTTTATTTGAGCAAATACCTTCATAAAATATACACCAGCTGTATATCAAAGAAACAGAGGCCAAATCCAAAACCTAGAAGACAACTACCAGCAGAAATTCTTGGATCTTAAAACTCAAACTCTAAAGGGTATGTAAAAAATTTTCTCTTGTTTAATGCTGTTTAAATAAGAGAAATTTGCCCTTTTATATTATTTTATATAATATAGGAGTACATAGATAGGAGTTCCCATTTAAACTTTTTATTTTTCAATCTCTACAATTTAAAAAATTTAATATACTTTAAAAATCTATTTAAAATTGGATTTAGAAATCAAATTTTATTTGTAGTCAAGTCAAAAAACTAGTCTCTAATATTCTTTTTCAGACTTGACTTGGCTCAAAGATTACATTTAAATTGTAGAAATAAGGACAGAACAGGAAGAATTTTCAGCAATAGAAGTCATAGAAGAGTACTCCCAATATTTTTTTTTTTTTTTTTTTTTCGCTTTTAATAATTTTTTTTTTAGTAAAGAAGAAAAATCACTTGAGTATTACTTCCCCCTTCTATTTTTCTTCCATATATTATAGTACATTTTTCTGTCTACAGCTTCAACAAATAATGCTCCATTTCTGAGTGTGACAGGTCATTGGCTTTCAGATGAGTTTGAACAATGTAGAGCTGTGTTTAGAGTTGTTCCTTTCCCTGGTTCACATACAGCTGAAATAATAAGTGAACAACTACACATTGTTCTGAATGAGTATAAGATCTCCAACAAAATTTTTCTTGTACTACGAGATTCCGCCGCAAATATGGTTGGTGGTATGAGGGAGTGTGGTGTACAGTCACTATCATGTTTCATACACACATTGCAACTTTCAGTAAATGAATCAATATTTTCGCAAAAGGCTGTGAGCAATATAATTGCAATTAACAGAAAAAATAGTCTCACACTTTAATCATTCTCCATTAGCGATTAGCAAATTAACAGAAATCCAGGCGCAGCTTAAATTAGACAAACATAAACTGATTCAAGATGTGTCCACTCGATGGAATTCAACATATTATATGCTGAAAAGAAATTTAGAACAGCGAAAAGCTCTTATAATGTATGCTGTTGACAATAACATTCCAACTTTATCAAGTTACCAATGGACAATTATTGAAAAATGCACAATTGTTGAAAAAGTTGTCCATTTATTAAGTCCATTTGAAGACATCAGCAAAGAATCAAGTAACAGAACATCAACTATATCAATGATAATCCCTACAATATTAGCTCTCAGATTATTTCTATTAAAAGCTACCAAACCTACTGGTGAATTTAGTGGAATTATTTCAACTGTTGAAGAATTCAGTGCATCAACTGAAAAAAGATTTGCATCATACGTAAATGTAAAATTTCTGTGCTTGGCTACTTTTCTCGATCCCAGATTTAAATTGAAATTTCAAAAGGATGACATTAAAGAAGACACTATTAAGAAATGGGTTATAGATATTGTAGAACATCAAAGCTGAGATTAGATTCTATTGAAAGTCAAACAGGAGACAGCTCTTCTAATGACGATCAAGATAATGAAACTTATGAAAGTGTACCTAAAACTGTTTCCCTTTCAAAACTGTTAGATGATTTTGAGTCAAATAAGCCTATGAAAATAAATTCAGACTTAGACGTTGCAAGTACAACAGATGTGCAACCCAAACTCAAGAGGAGTAAATCTGTTACTCGTAGGATGCGCAAAGGAACTGGATCAATATTTAACTATACCAACACTTCAAAGAAGCGAAGACCCATTTCTTTGGTGGAAAAAGACACGGGAGACTTTACCAATATTGAGCAATTTGGCTTCAAAATATTTAAGCGCACCACCATCATCTGTTGAGAGTGAAAGACTCTTTAGTACAGGTGGTAATATCTATGAACCTACAAGGAATAGGCTGTGTCCTGAAAATGGGGAAACTCTTATGTTTCTGCATTATAACTTAAGAGTATTGAACTTTAAATACTGATGAGCTTGAGAGCTTAGATAGAAGACAACATGAATTGAAGAGGCAAACAGTATAAACAGAAAACAAGGAAAACTGTCAAAATTTAGTAGTATTTTTATGCAATTTGTATGTATGTATTTGTAATAACAATGAGTCAATTATAATATGTTAATGTTTCATAATTTACGAATGATTTCTTAAATAAAAAAAAAAAAAAAAAAAAAAAAAAAAAAAAAAAAAAAAAAAAAAAAAAAAAAAAAAAAAAAAAAAAGGCAAAAGCCATAATAGTAGCCAGACACAAAATGACTAACAATTTTGAAAATTATATTGGTATTGTTATTTGTTACTGTGTCGAAGCTATCTGATGATTAACTTGGCAGTTATGAAATGGTCTTGTAAAGGTTGGTTTGTTCTGGTAAAGGATTTAAACAATCGGCCGATTAATCATGTGAATAGCCGATTACCAATTAATCGGTAATGTGGCCGATTACCGATTATCTGCCGATTAATCGGTGCACCCTAATATATGTATATTAAGATAAACTGCATTGCTCCATTTGAGCTTAATTTTAATCAAGAAAAGTAAGGCAAAAACTGAGTGAAGCATACTCATAATTAATGATCTTTATTATTTTCATATTTAAAAATTAACTCAACGTTTCAACTATCAACTGTAGTCATTATCAAGAGTTGCTGAAAACAAGACAGAAAATGAGTAAGAACTGTAAACTATGCAATAGACAAAAATAGAAATTAGAAAATATGCAATAAACAATAATAAAACATAATACAAAGAAAAAAATAAATAAATACTACATTATCCATCCATCAGACACAAAACAAAAATTAAGGATATAATATTGTATGCACTATAACTCCTCGCATTGTCACGATAATTCTAAAATGAATTCATAATAGTACTAATTTCATAATTATAAATAAATAAACTATTAGTAGTGAAAAGAAACAAAAAAAAATTTATATTCAAAGTTCACTCAAATGCACGTATTTATTCCGTCTTAACTATTGCAATGAGTGAACGCTTAATATAAGTTGTTAATTTTTTTTTTACTAAAATGCTAAAATGATTCACTAAAATGTTGAAGAACTAACCCTAGAATCCAAAAAAAAAGTGAAAAAGAAAACCAGTAAAGCATTTCTCACGAAAACTTTTCCGGAGATCAGAGATAAGATTGGAAGAATAGAGAGGTTTCCAAATCGTTCTGATAGGTATTGATTCAAATTTTTTTAGAAAGAACGGAGGTTAAGGAAAAAGGACAATAGTTAGCGAGCTTAGAGGGGTCTCCCTTCTTCGGTAGAGGCTGAATGAGAGCACGTTTCCAGCAAGAAGAGAAGGTCGAAGTAGAAAGACAGCAACACAATAATTTACCAAGGCAGGGTGCAAGCTGAGAGAGAACAGAAATGACATTTTTAGGAGAAATAACAAAATTAGGCATAAATGAGTTGGAAGACGTTGAAGAAGGATGAATAACTCAGGAATTGTCAAAGGCGGAATTAGAGGCTAAAGTTTGAGCGAAAAGTTCATCTTTAGCAGTAGGCAAAACGGCTGTTGTACCACTAGAAGATACAATATGAGGGAAAGAGGAAGAAGTAAAGCTAGAGTTGACATTTTTTTTTTCAAAATGCAAGAAAGGGCATGAGGAAGAGAAATCAGAAAGATTACAGCATTTACGACATAGAAATGAGTTTATGGGGTTACGTAAAATAGTTCTTCCACGATTTCGAGATGAAATATAAGACGCATGAGTTTCAGGAGTTTGGAGACAAGAAAATCTCTGAAGTTTGCATTCCTGCGGCGAATAGCACGAAAACAAGTATAGATAAACCTAGGTTTGTAAGGTTTAGCTGAAGGGAAAGAATATGCAATGTACGCCTCCATACCAAAGAGAATCACCACGGTTATGCGCTGTGCACATTCCAAGGGGACCCATCCCACGAAAACAGTAATAATTACATGGGAAATTCAAGATGTACAGCTGCTAGCTAGACCTGTGAGCGGCACTAAATTGCCAGAAACGTCTCCTCGGAAGAGGGGTCCGTTCTTGCAGAAGATGAGAAGAGACAAAGTAAGATAAAATAGATAAGGTGATCGGATGAAACCTGAGGAGGAAAAAGCTTAACAGTGCTATGAAGGATAGGAAGTTAAAAGATCAAATATATTGGGTTCATCATTAAGATACGAGGAATACAGGTAGATGAGTTCCAAAAGTTGCTCAAGGTTGTTCTGAATAGAAAGAAAAGTGATAGGCGAGTTCACTAGCTGGATCATGAAAACTAAGTGAAAGACATTGGTGATGTTGAATGTTAAAATAGCATAAAATGATGATTTCAAAGGAGGAGAAGAA
>SEYY01000444.1:52128-57125 GCA_009176605.1 Armadillidium nasatum | reverse complement strand
GCTTTCCCCAATGTGATTTTCATTTTACCCTAAATTTTCTAGTTTTTTTTCACGCTAAAATTTGTTCTCTGAAGTACACTTGAACCTATATATATATATATTATATATATATATATATATATATATATATATAATATATATATATATATATATATATATATATATGGAAAAAAGCATTAATCATCCCAAACTAAAACCGGGCAATGACCCTTCAAACCCCTCCTCCTACCGCCCAATCTCCCTATTATCCACCATCTCAAAACTTCTTGAAAAACTAATCCTAAATTCTATCCTCCAATTCATCCCACAACAAAACTTCCAACACGGGTTAAACCCAACCACTCCACCACCACTGCACTTACCAACATCATCCAACCTATAATAAACGGACTAAACCATAAGCCTTATCACAAAACTATACTAATAGCAATGACATAAACAAAGCCTTCGATACTGTCCCGAACATAATCTTATCCATAAAATTCCAATCCACATCCCAACAAACACTAAGAAATGGCAAACCAACTTCCTATCAGGAAGAACTGCCCAAATACAACAAAACGGCCATAAATCATTACCATCAACTTAAGGAACGGAGTTCCGCAAGGAGCCATACTCTCCCCCACTCTATTCAACCTGTACACAGCAGACCTCCCTCAACCCCAAACAACTTTCACCCGCATAATATCATACGCAGACGACATAACTATTACCACCACTCACAAAAACCTCACCACCGCAACATCTCTCACACAAGACTACATAACACAACTCCAATCTTGGCTAGCAGAAAACAGGATGACGGCATCCCCAAACAAATCCTCCATAACCCTTATAACAACAGACAAACACATATCCAACACCCACCCACAAGTCCTACTAACACCCCATACCCCTCAACAAAACCCCAAAAATTCTCGGCCTAACATTTGACACTCACCTCACCTTCTCCAAGCACATTCAAAATACCACCTCAGCTGCAAACAGAAAACTAACATCCTCAAAACAGTGGCCAATACAGACATAAACAACAACATACAAACCTCAATTGCAATCTACAAACAATTTATACGCCCCACCATTAACTACGCCTCCCCTGTCTGGCACCCTCTGATCTCCGACAAAAACTTAACGAAACTCCAAATAACGCAAAATAAAGCCCTTCGCACCATCACCGGCTGCACACGCACAACCCCTCAACAACACCTACATAACGAAACCAAGATACTACCTATAAGAATCACCTCGAAATGATAGGCACCCAATTTTACGCAAAAACACGTTACCCAACACCCATGTCACATATCTCCTCCAACCTACCCCACAGAGACTAACACACCCTCCATCGTCCACCGGCGCCTTTTACAAACAGATCCTAAATCACATCCCCCCTCCTCCCCCCAATACCACAACAACCAAACATATACACACTCAACTAACACATTCATACTTGATAAACAGACCTCCAAACAACACACTAAACGGACCCCCCCCCCGAAATAAACCCCGACTTCAACAACCTCCCAAGACACTTACAAACCTCACTTGCAAGATTGAGATGCGGGCACCACCCAAACCTACAACATTACAAACACAAATTCAAAATAAACCAGGCAAATCTCCCACCTGTACTAGATGCGGAATGGCCCCGGAGACCGGAACACTTTCTTTACGCTGTCCTTCCAACTCTCGCCCCAAAATCTTCTGGGGCATCACTTCTTTGAAGGATCTCTGGACGAGACCGACTGCGGCAGGAAGCTTCATTAGCGAGTGTGGCCGCCTCAACATGGGGTGGTCAGGGGGTGAGAAGGTAAAAAAAAAAAAAAAAAAGTATATATATATATATATATATATAATATATATATATATATTATATATATATATATATATTATATATTATATATATATATATATATATTATATATATTTAATTAGCATCCATATCTAAATTATTCGAATACTAATTAATGATATTCCTTAGAAATATTTTATTGTAACTACTCAAGCAATCATGCATTGCGAAATTAAATTACACATTACTGATATGCGGCTATTTAATTTTATCCATGGCATGTGTAAAGTCAAGTTATTTTCTAGTATTTAGTAAAACCAATTTAACCTTACATTCGCTTCTTTCCATAGGCATACACTAGTAAAAAATAGGTGAAGGTTTTAATATCTTTTTTATTCTATTTATAGCACACAAGATTTGTTAGTTTTGTGATTTTTATAATTTTAAATTTAAGATAACATCATAAGTACAAAAAATTAGGTTAAAGGGTTAAGTAAAGGAAACGTGCGGGCTATTTTTCAGTCACCTTCTTGCAAAGTCTTGTAAAACTCGCTGCTAATAAGTGAGTTGAAAAGACAAGGGTTTGAAATAATTTAGTTTTTCATGAAGTAAAACAAAGAATCTTTAAATATAATAACCAGAAAAATTTAATGAAAGTAAAACCGTTGATAGTAAGATATTTTGAATATTCAATATCTTATTGACATTTGCTAAAAATCTGAGAATTAGAAATATTAATTTATCTAAATTGTTAATTGAGAACAAAATTAATAAAGTCAACGAAGTGGTCGAACATTATACATATTGAAGATAATTAATAGATAAGAAAAAATCACAATTTCTCTTGTTCAATAATACACACTGAAAAACTGCAAGGTAAAAAATAGAAATTTTTTAATTTTTTGTCGAAATATGTAAACATTTAAATTACCTGCAATTATTTCTGCAGCACATCTTTGGTTGCTTTCAGTGCTGTCCTCTATCATTCTGCGAAGGTGAAACTCTATTCGAGGGAAAAAAACATTTCCGAAGTTCCTAAACAAACCCTGAAAATAAATACGAACTGTTACAAGCATAAATCTAAAAAAGGTTTTCCTCTAATTTTGGTCACTTTGTAAAAAAAAAGTCAAAAGCAAAATGTAACAACTTTAATTTTCAAAAAAAAAAAAACTAACGTAAAAGTTTCGTCTATTTATCTATTTTCAATAAATATCTAATATAATAAATTTAGTCCTGAAATTAATTTAAGAATACGGGAGCTAAGATAAGGAAGGTCCTAAATTTAAAGAGAAAGAAAATTCTAATGTAATAAAAAGGCTAAAAAATTAAGTTAATTTATTCTGGGGTTCAGAAGAAGGAAAACTTCATATTAAGATAAAAAAAAAAAAAAAAAAAAAAAAAAAAAAAAAAAAAAAAAAAAAAAAAAAAAAAAAAAAAATTTATTATTATTATTATATATTATATATATATATATATATATATATATATATATATATATATATATATATATATATATATATATATATATATATATATATATATATATATATATTTATATATATTTAATTTGTAGGAAAGTTAATATTAATATATTTTCAGAACTTCACAAATTTAATTTTTATCAATGTTAATAATGGTAAATTTAACTGTATAATCGATAAATAGAATTAAATATAATGTTATGTGTTCATCTTTATTATTCTCAGTGAACATATGACTGTTTCAATTCACTCTTGAAACATAATTTAGAATGTCTTCATCTCAACTATATATATATATATATATATATATATATATATATATATATATATATATATATATATATATATATATATATATATATATATATATATATATATATATATTGAAAAAATTCTTCCTAGAAAAAAATAATAAACAAAATAATAACAGCACAAAAATTGGATATCAAAAACGTAGCATTAAATTATGAAAATTCATTAATGTTGAAAGATATATTTTAATTATACCGAGAGGCATTATGGATATGGGCAGCTATAATATAGAAACAATTCATCCTGACAAGATTCATAGGAGGAGGAGAGCCTCTTTCATTACATTTTAAGTTCGTTAAAAAACGTACGTATTATACCAATGAAATACTTATGAAACAATTCTTAAGAGCGTGTCGAAAACTAATTACTGTTTAAGTGAAGACGAAGTTTGTTGGTATACAATGCCTTCAAGATAAGAAGAGATGGCAAATGGCTAGATATTTGTCAGCAATTGAACTTCTGTGGTCAGTGTAGCGGTATCCTTTAGTAAAAGCATGCAACATAGCTTGTCATCTTCGAAGACCCTAATCTGAATGCAATTAGAATGAAGGAAAGAAGAATGTGAGTATTCCATACTTGATTTGAACGAATAACGTGAGGATCTGCGAACAGATCATTGACAATAAGGAGACAAAGATTTTATAGAACCAGTTGGTCAACACAGATCCCAAATTTTCAGCAGAGAATGAGGCGTCCTCTGCTTTAAGGCAAATCATTTCGGAAATAGTTTCCATAAGTTCCACAAACCTCTAAATTTTTCCAAATAAACTGCCACATGTTACATTTCGCAAACTGCGAAGCTGCAAAGAACTGCAAGTGAATAATTTAATATTTATATTAAATTTACTGTATTTACTAAGGCACAATTTTCAAAGTGAATGTTCTAGCATAATGATGTGCTGCTTGCAAAGAACAAAGGAAAAAAAGTGTGGATTAAACGAATCCTTGAAAGAAACAAAACGACTTTATCATTAGCATTTTTGAGATTCTTAAAAAAAAATTGTAGCACAAGTTCCGTAATTGGTATAACAAATATAAAAAATTTATAAAAAAAATCTCGTTTTAAAGAAATTCCACAACACTGCAATTTTCACCAGATCATGCGTTAGAAAATTTGTAATTTTTAATTTTTAAAACCACTCCATTACCTTAAATAAGGAAAACTTTTTTTCATCAAAACTGTCTTGGCCTTTATTTTCTTCAAGAGATAAAAAACTTATAAGTTTATCAACATTATCATCAGAAAGAAAAAATTTAAAGATTGGTTTCTCCTCTTCTCTCAATTCTTCAAAAGTTCTGTTCGTTGATGGTTGCTCTGTACTGCAAGCATACACTTCCATGTTTCTAAAAGAAAGCATACGTAACATGTCAAATTATTTTAAATGAGAACAATACCAAAAAAAAAAAAAATT
>SEYY01000444.1:29628-49628 GCA_009176605.1 Armadillidium nasatum | reverse complement strand
ATAATTTATAAATCCTAAATTTTTGCACATTAAAAAAATACAAATTATAATTGAAATTGTTTAGCACAGACAGTTTTATTTGTAAATATAATATAAAATATAACAAAAATAAGCACATTTTACATTTTATAACATTTTTTTATAATGTTTTACCTTCGAGGTTTTCTTTTATAATTATTATTTTTGTTGGGAGAATTAGATAGAGAGTGAATTAAGAATTTGCTACTGGTAATTATTTACAAGTTACATTATAATTTTAGAATGCTTTATTTTTTAATTAATAGTTTATTATTTTTATACAATAATTAAATTCGTTTTATCACAGAAAGAAACTTGGTTTTTATTTATCACTGGTTTTATTGTCTTTTTCATTTTAAAGCAATATTAATTTTTCACAAGTTTTATGCTTTTTAAAAACTTTCTATTAAAGAAAAAGTTATTTATGATTTTTTGGTAAGGATTAATAAACTGAAGCATAAAAGATATTAGTATTAATATAAATTATATAATATATTATATATAATATATATAGATTATATATAATATATATTAATATATATAATCTATTTTATTATATATATAATATGCAAGTTTACTTTTTCGTCACAACATTTAATTTTTATAAAAGAATTTATGGATTCGGACAAGTTATTGTTTAAATTTATATTGTGAAGCTCCAAATGATTTAATATATATTTCAAATTTAGTTTATTTATTGAGTGAATAGGAAGCAAAGTTTAAGTTTGCTTTTATTGTGTGTATAAAAAGTAAATTTGTATTTTTATACATTTATGCTACGTTTGGTTAGGTTAGGTTACATTACATAAAGTTTAATTAAGGTAAGTTACGTTACGTTAGATTAAGTTTGGTGTAGGTTAGGTTAGGTTAAGTTAGGTTAGGTTAGGTTAGATTAACTTAGGTTATGTTAGATTTAATTGAGAAAATTTCAAGGCCAAGATTTATTTAAAAGCATATTAAAATGCATCTCCGAGTTTAAAACAATTTAACTTTAAGTAATATTTATTTATTTATTAAAAGGATGAATTTTTTTTTTATAAAGGCTCAAAAGAATTGTTTTATTTACATTTGTAACTTTTTTGGACTTCACAATAAATTTAATAGATTAATTTTGTATGATTATTTCCAATTTTTAGTTTTAAGTTGAAGCTAATTTTGTTGTTTCCTATCATTTGTCATAAAAATTAAAATGTTGTGATGAATTGAACAAGCTCTATATATATATATATATATATATATATATATATATATATATATATATATATATATATATATATATATATATATATATTATATATATATATATATATTATATATATATATATATATATATATATATATATATCCTCCTTTGGGCAAAGGCTGGAGTCCTACCAAATTCCACAGGAGTTGGAAAAACACTATTCTGGTCGATGGTGGCCGACGTGTCCAGATACATGGCGTTTGAAAGTATGCAAGTCGAAGAAAGTTGGGAAAACAGATAAAGGGAGTGTGTTTCAGACTTTACCAGTAGAGTTAGGGACCGACCGGGGTCGGGCCCGGAGTTTCCTAAAATTTGTAAAGAGGTCAAAAGCACTGAAATTTTAGGTTAAGAAAATTAGATATAAATTTAATTGAGGTTTATTTAATTGTAAGGAAGTAGTAGAATAGCCAACATTCACTAAATTTAATGATTATATGCATTTTCTCCAAAAATTTTCAACAAATTAAAGTTTTGTATAGTAAAAGTTTTAAAAAAGTACAAAAATTAAAATAAATAAAAAATTTCTAATTCATAATAGTGATTCAACAGGTTTACCTAGGTAAGACCCTAAGGTAAAGTTTGAAAACTGTAAAATATAAAATTATCAATATAACCTGTATTTATACATATCATTGTTATTTTATTGCTATGTATCAAACTTGTATCATTTAGCTACATTATTTCAAAATTATTATTTTGTTTATACTTTCAGTCAATATGGCTAAAAGAGCAGTCTCTGCAATATTGGAGTACTTTACAATGTGTCAGGATAGCCTCGAAATAGCTAAATGTAATACCTGCAGTCAGAAAATTAGAAGAGAACCTCCGGGTGCCACAAGTAAAAAATTTTCAACCAAATCTTTATGGAGTATCTAAAATCAAAACAAAAAGATGAACATTCACTAGCGGTAAAGGAGTGGTCAAAAGAAACAGAAAAGAAAAAAATGTTAATTTTCTCATATTTTGTATGAAATTTTTTTTATTATTTGACTGACTGAGCTGAAATTTTCAAGGTTTACGCATTTTTTTCACGAAGTTCTGAGTTAATTTCGAGCATTTTTTTTGAGTCTATAACGGTTTGAAAGTTATTTGGACCCAAAGTTGAAAGAAAATAACAGGGTCAAACCACTGGTCCACATGAGCTGAAAATTTAATTGAATAATCTTAGCCCCAATTTCTTGCATTGATGGGAATAGATTTTTGATATCACGTCTATAAAAAAAGTTATAAGCACTTGAAATTTTTTTTTGCAAAAATCGTACCCTTCTGGAGGAAAAAATTATTTAAAAAAAACGCTATCTAATAATTTTTCATTTGTGGATATTGTTTAGAGAAGGGACAGGGCAACAACATTTATTTAGTGCAGTCTTAAATGCAATTTGTTTGAATCGAGATATAGCCTCTCAAACTTTCGAAATTTTTGAAATTTGGTCAAAAATGGACCTTTTGAAGGCTATATCTCGAAACCAACTCGAAACCAACGAATCGCATCGTATAAAGTATATAGAGGAATTTGTAGCCCCACCCCTCCTTTATACATCCACAAAAATAAGAAATGTTATAGTGGTATTTTTTTAAAAAAAATTTTGTTTGAAAAGGTGCATTTTTTTTCTTCAAAAATATTTTTTTTTCGATAGTTGGTCAGTTTTTGGCTTATAAAATTTTTTCTATAACTCTGGGAACAAAAATCAGTTAGAAGTTTTTGTAGCCCATAGAATTTTGAATAAATATTCCAACTTTCAGCTCATTTTAAAAAGTAGTTTGGCAATCGCCATTCTTTTGAAAAAGGGTAGAAATGGACTTTTTTTAAGGGTAAAAAAATCTATATACACTGAAAATTTCAGCAGAATCTGCTGAAAATTAAAATTTTTTTGTTGAAATTTGACTGTCCCTTTTGCCATTTTAACTCCGGCCGGCAAACCCCGGTTTTCCCTGAGTTTTAGCCGGGGCCGGGGTCAGTGAAAATGGCCGGGGTTGGCCGAAGCCCCGGTCGGTTCATAAGTAGAGTATATGTAAGATTGAGCATAGCAGTTAAGTCTGTGGTCGGAGAGAGAACAGAGAAAGGATGAGACTGTGTAGAAAGTCGTGTCGCCCAGGCTCTTCTCAATGGAGGAGGTATGCGACGAGCGAGTTCAGAAGAACAGTATCCGTTGTAATAGCGATAGTATAGAGAGAGTGACGCAAAAATTCGACGGGAAGAAAGAGATTGGAGAGTTAGTAAAAGCAGGAGAGTTGAAGAGACAAAATGCCCCAGACTCCACCTTCTCAAGGAGAACTGTATGAGTGGAACCATCCCAGATGTGTGAAGCATACTCCATACAGGGACGAGCAACACCCCTATACAGAGCAAGCAACTGGAGTGGCGTGAAGTAATTCTGAAGGCGCCTCAGAACACCCAACTTCTTAGAAGCTTGTTTAGAGAGAAATAATGTGATCTTTCCAAGAAAGATCACGAGAAAAAGAAATACCGAGAATATTAAGAACAGATGAAGGTTTGAGTTGTGTTTTCGAAGAAGATATCATAGTTGTGTGGAAGGTTGTGTCGAGTGGAGAGATGGAGGAGCTGAGTTTTTGAGGCATTGAAAACAACCATGTTTTCTCTGCCCCAATTTGAAATAAGTGAAAGATAAAAGGTTAGTTGCTCCAAGGCTACCTTTCTCGAGTCTTTCAAACTGAAAGGAGTAATGAAGTGTGGAGTCATCAGCATAGGAGTGGATAGGAGATGAAGTAATAGAAAGAAGATTATTAATGAAAAGTAGAAAAAGTGTTGGGGGTAGAACAGAACCCTGAGGAACACCACTGTTAATAGGTTTAAAGGAAGAAAGGTGGCCGTCTACAACAGCAGCTATAGAACGACCGGAAAGGAGATTAGAGAGAAGATCATAGAGGGAAGGATAGATACCGAAAGAGGGGAGTTTGGAAATCAAAGCTTTGTGCCAGATTTTATCGAAGGCTTTCGATATGTCCGGCCCCATAGCAAAGGATTCACCGAAATGCCGAAGAGCTGAGGACAAAGAGTCAGAGAGAAGGAAAAGAAGATCACCCGTAGAGTGTTTCTTACGAACCCATACTGGCGATAAGAGATAAGATTAGAAGAATTGAGATGTTTCCAAATCTTCCTGTTAAGGATTGTTTTGAAAACTTTAGAAGGAACGGATGTCAAAGAAATGGGACGGTAGTTGGAGGGTTGAGAGGGATCCCCTTTCTTCGGCATAGGCTGAATGAGCGCACGTTTCCAGCAAGAAGGGAAGGTTGAAGTAGAAAGGCAAAGGCGAAATAGTTTACCAAGGCAGGGTGGAAGCTCGGAAGCACAAGTTTTGAGAACCACAGGAGGAATACCATCAGAACCGTACGTCTTCTTAGTATTAAGCTCAGAGAGAGCAGAAATAACGTCTTTAGAAGAAATTATAATTTTAGGCATAAATGAGTTGAAGGGAGTTGAAGGAGGAGGAATAGCTCCGGAATCGTCTAAGGTAGAATTAGAGGCAAAAGTTTGAGCGAAGAGTTCAACTTTAGAAGAAGGTTAAACAGCAGTTGTACGGTAGGAAGATACTAAAGGAGGGAAAGAGGAAGAAGCAAAGTTAGAGTTGACATTTTTTGCAAAATGCCAGAAGACGGGTGAGGAAGAGGAACCAGAAAGATTATTGCCTTTTTTACGGAGAAAAGAGTTTGTGGTGTTATGAAGTATAGATTTTGCACGATTCCTAAATGAAATATAAGTTGCGTGAGTTTCTGGCATTATATATATTATATATATATATATATATATATATATATATATATATATATATATATATATATATATATATATATATATATATATATATATATATTATATATATATATACCGGTGTACGTTTCTGAGTTTTGTTGTAATACGGGCCAGACAGGGGAAGGGGGAATCACAATTTGTCTAATGAAATTAACAAGTAAAATATTTTCAACTTCAGATATAGCACCAACAGATTGACAAAACTACTATTTAAGAAAAAAAAATGCAGATTTTTTTTTTTTTTTTTTTACATCTAACTCTAATTCTACATAATGATCGTATTTTGTTAAATAAATCTCTCTCTCATGCCTTTGTTGCATAACTTTACGATAATACGACAGAAGTTTTACAGTCTCAATAAAATCTATACTATAGTAACTTCAGTACATTGTATAATTATTAATAAATGATATTAAATTATAATTAACTAGTAAAAATTTATTACTTAAAAAATATTAATTTTGAAGTTGCCAAGAGTCCACACAACAGCTTCGGGAAATATATGCAACTTATTTCAGTAATCACATTTAGAAACTGGCATAAAACAGCTGAAGATAAGTGCAATATACTGCAAGATAAATCATTTCTTCAAATTTAGCCAAAAAATAAGAATATAATAAAAATCAATAAATTTTCTATTTAAATGCCATTTTTATGGCATTATGTTTCGCGTATGTAATACCATAGTGTGGGAATTAATGGGTTAATAGACCACAGAAGAAAATAAAAAAATGATAAAGAAACTATACATGGTTAAAAAAAATACCTTTAACTGCAGAAGAGCAAGAAATAGGATGAAATTTCATTTTCTTATAGGATGAGAATATGCAGAATAATATATGAATAATGTTGGTTGCTAATGAGACAGGATATTTCAATATTTCCAAAAACGACTTTTAATAAATCATTATATAAGTTTTCACCATTGAAATATTGAGGTACAGAGGACAAACAGATGCACTTGAATAAATGAAGAAATTCTTTTCCCTTATGATGGCTATATTATTATGCCCACAATTCAGTGCTGGGATAGAAAGATTGTTCAGTTTCAGCTGGCCTCAATCATATTAAGTTGAGAATTCAACTGAGCAATAAATGTGTTGCAAAACTGGTGCAAATATATAAACATTCTGGGTGGAAGGTTAAAGCATATGAATTATACAATCTAGAAAACAATACTGAGCTAGCTGCAAATAGTAAATTATAATTTTTTTTTAAATATATATACAATACAAGTGATTTTTTAAATTTGGGATAACAAAATTATAAAGAGGTTGTGACAGTCTTATATTGTTCAAGTAATAATGTAATAAAATAATTTAATTTTTCTATATTTTTCCCGATGCTATGGCAAAGTTTTCAATAGTTTTTCCAAAGGGTTTTCTGAGGGAAACGTAAGGCTTTAAAACTACCCTTGCCAAACCAGGTGGGGCTGGCTTTGATTTTTGAAACCCAAATCACTGAAAGTGTAAATCTGCTCTAATATTTTTATTATCCATTTGAATATATATATATATATATATATATATATATATATATATATAATATATATATATATATATATATATATATATATATATATATAATAATAATAATAATAATAACGGGAACCACTATATAAAACGATAAAAGATAAAACACTAAGACGTTTTAACAAAGAATTAAAATGAAAATAAACAGAGATAGGTTAAAACATGGGCATTACTTTTCGAAGTTATTTAGCTTCCTTATTCGAATGCCTCTAGAAGGTAAATGACAATAAAAAGGTTCCTAGCCAATGAACTAAAGAATAAAGAGGCAAGGGCAAAAATTCACATAAAAAAAAAAAAAAAAAAAAAAAACGAGTAGAAACACAGATATATCATGAGCCAAGCCCGTCAACATTAAAAACCGGAGATAAGTTAATATTATCTTTATATTTAATAAAAAATTACTACTAATCTGTTTATATTCTTTGATTCACTCAAGTAAAATGCCGGTACCACTCCCACTGTCTAATTTGGATGATATCAGATTGGAGTCAGAAGGAGTACAAAAAGATGCAGTGCCAACACAGGAAGATTCTGAGTCTGAATTTTTTTGTGCATGATGGATCTTAGCTTTTTTCCCAGAACAAATTAGACGACCTTGTTAGAGATTTGTGACTTTCAGAAGATGTTGCTGAATTGTTGGGTTCAAGACTAAAGAATAAAAACCATCTGTTACATACAACGTCTTTTTCGTGGTACATAGAGAGAGAGAGAGAGAGAGAATTTACATCGTTTTACTGTAAAGAGTGGAATCTGGTGTTCTGTAGTGACATCTCTGGCCTCATGAGGTAATTTGAAATAGAATTTGAATCATCACAATGGCGCTTATTTATAGATTCTTCCAGAACAAGCCTAAAAGCAGTCTTTCATCACAATGGCGTTTATATATTGATTCGTCCAAAACAAGCCTAAAAGCAGTCTTGCTGCATAATTGAAATAAATTTGCATCACTTCCAGTTGGACACTCTTTGTATATGGAAGAAAATTATAAGGATTTGGCTCTAATTCTTGAAAAAATCAAGTATGAAGTTCATCGCTGGATGGTGTTTGGAGATTTTAAAATTCTAACCATGTTGTTGGCCCAACAGTCAGGCTATACAAAATATTCCTGCATTCTGTGCTTGTGGGATTGTCGAGACACACACCTTCATTGGGAAAAAACTAACTGGCCACTTTGAGACACCCCAACTCCTGGTGAAAAGAATGTCATCACAAAAAGCCTGGTTCCTCGTGAAAACGTCCTCTTACCATCTCTTCATATCAAATTTAAACTAATGAAACAATTTGTTAAATCTCTACCAAAAGATGGGAAATGTTTCAAGTATCTATGTTCCAAGTTCTCAAAACTCTCAGAGGCGAAGTTCAAAGAGGGAGTTTTTGTTGAACCAGACATAAGTAAACTCTTGTTTGATTCCTTAATTCCAAAGTTCATGAATGAAACTGAAAGAGAAGCATGGGATTCATTTCAAGACGTAGTGAATAAATTTTTGGAAAATAAAGATCCGGATTACAAAAACATTGTAGAACGCATGCTAACTGCATTCAAAGCTCAAGTCTGCAACATAAGCTTAAAAATCCATTTTTTACATTCACTCATAGACTATTTTCCTGAAAACTTAGGAGACTACAGTGAGGAACAGGGGGAAAGATTCCAACAGGATGTTATGTAAATGGAAAGACGCTACCAGGGAAGATGGGATGTGAACATTATTGTTGGATGTTTAAAAGGGAAACTGCGAATACATTTATAAACAACTGTTTCATGGATAACAAATTTAAATGTTTAATTTTATAATAAAATTTTGCTTTTTTTATTTAGCAATGTTGATTCATTATAATCCATTTTTCTGCTGCAGGAAAACTATGTGTTATGGGAAAAAATGAAAGTCATTTTCAGATTCAGCACACCAAAATTTATTGTTAAAATAAAAAAACCTATGGAGGTTTGAAAAAATATTTTTTTTGCTGACCTGTGAATTTGAAAATTTTAGTCCTTATAATAAATTATTTTCTTTTTGCTGGAAAACCGGATATCCGGCCCATCCCTATCGAAAACCAAAAATAACTTTTTCCTCTTTGTATGTTTTTTGGAATAGACAATACTAAAAGTTCTACTTAGTACACATCTTTATGGCACAGGCTCATTTTGACATTGAGTCCCTCAAAGTCGATAGTTCAAAAATATCAAATTCAAAACTCCTAAAATCTAACGAAATTTTTATGAATATCGAATAAACTTTTAAGGTTTATATATTCTTGTCTTTCTGCTTTCATTTTAATTCTTAAGTAGAATGCTAAACCTTCCATTATATTTTCAAGTCAATTGGGAAATAATTCTTTTCCTCAGTTTTCACACTGAGAATAAGGTCCCCAGTGACTCAAACGGTTGAGTACACTTAAAAAAATGTTCTACATACAAGTTGGGTGATTTAATAAATTATATCTACTTGGAAATTATTTACAAGTATAAGATAAATATATATAAAATTAAAGCAAACTTTCACTTTCAACGATTTTGGGTTTCAAAACATATCAGAAGTCGGAGTCTGAGTCAAAATCGGAATGTCCTGATTCTAAATATCTGGAATTGAATCTAAAATTGAAATCTCATGATGTTAAGTATTTGGAACCGGAACCTTAATCAAGAATCTAAAATAGTCGGAACTGGAACATCGTATACGCACTTCAAAAATTCCTGGCAAATACTAGAGCCCTGCAATAAGTGATTAAAGTTTTCACAATCTCGATGGGGATTGAGTCTCGTTTTAGTATATTTTTGAAAGGAAGCAGGAAGTAAATTTCAGGCACGTATCTTAAAATGCAACTAGTAAAATTTTCAAGATTAGTTCCTGTATCTCTGCTTGAGATTCAGGGAGGCCACTGAATAACCATAGAAGTCATTAAAATAGTCGGTAACATCAGTTCTCTATTGAAATTCAATGCTTCTATTTAGTAGGAATTATTTTCTGCTTTCTAATGTATAGTAAATACTCACTAATATTTGCTTAACTGTCCTCACCTTACATAATAATAAAAAAAAAATGCTCATAGTAACAATAAATTTTCACATAGTATATAATTGATGTTCAATTATATCTTAAATGGTCAAATCAATTCATAAGCCTAAAATGTTTTAAGAAAATGTTCAATTCAAAAAAAAAAGTTTATTAAAATAGAGGTAGGTGAAAGGTTATGAGGATGTCGATTAAGAGCGAGTATATAGCAATAAAGAAACTACTAATTACGCAAAATATATTAAAAAATGTGGTTTGCACTGTGAATTTTAATTAAAGTGAAAACACTGCAGTGCCATAAAGTATTAAAAATCTAAAAGAATTGAATATCATGGGAATATACTTACTGTGGCCAACAATACCATCCAATCCAGGTTTTGTGAATAAAAATTTTTTTATTCCACTTTTCTTCGGAAATATATGCAAATGTGTTATCATACTGAAGCCATCTAAAACACAAAATTTATGTTAAACATATTTTGAATCAAAGTATCAAAAAATATTTCGCATAAAACCCCCAATGTCCTAATTCAAATAATAAAGTAAACAGAAAGAAAGAACCAAACTTAAGTGTTCTTTATATATATATATATATATATATATATATATATATATATATATATATATATATATATATATATATATATATATATATATATATATATATATATATATATATATACCTGTTATCTGGACGATTGTCACCCGGTTTAATAACCGAAAGAGTAAAATTTCCATCAACGTTTAGAGGATCGATTTTATGAGTTTATGTTTTCTCTTCTGGGCTTTAAGAATGAAAGACATAAAACCAAGTGCAATCTGAAAATTAATAACTTCATATATATATATATATATATATATATATATATATATATATATATATATATATATATATATATATATATATATATATATATATATATATATATATATATATATATATATATATATTTACAAATATTTGGTTTATATTAATATTTTAATTATTTTATTTATCAGAGAGGGCTTTAAATATACGCTTGCGTAAACTTCTTTTTATGTTTTTACGTGTTAACATAAAAGACCGGTAAAATGAGAAATTAATTTCCAAAATTATTTTTAACTAATGATCAAAATGAATAACAAGCAAAAAACCATATATATATATATATATATATATATATATATATATATATATATATATATATATATATATATATATATATATATATATATATATATATATATATATGGGCACACAAGATTTTTCTTTTTTTTCAGATAAAACCCGAAAAAACCCAAGCCCAGTGGGCTTTAAAAAAAAAAAAAAAAAATGTTTCATTTATAGCTTTAATTGCAATTGTATATAATTTTTTATTTATATTCAACTTGTACCATGAATTAAAGTATGATAAACTAAGAGCTATTCATTTTTACAACACTCAACGATCAGCAAGAAAATTAGGGCATAAATGGACTAAATTTTCAAATGTTGAAAGCACTAGCAAAGTGTATTGCAGGTTTTGCAATAGTGAAATAATTAAGAAGAGTAATATATGCACAGGAAGATTTGGCAGAAAAGTGGATTTCTATTTTTATCATGGTTATTTAGCAGATTTTACTGCATTCAGAATAAAAGATTTCTGAAAATCATGTTTGACAAGCAAGTCCTGAACTTAAACAAGGATTAGTATATATATATATATATATATATATATATATATATATATATATATATATATATATATATATATATATATATATATATATATATATATATATATATATATATATACAGTGGAACTCCAATATTCGTCATTAATCCGTTCCTGAGGGGATGACGAATATCGAAAAAGACGAATATCGAATAATTTTTTCCCATAGGAATTAACTAAAAATGGATTAATTCGTTCCCAGCCTCGAATTTTGCCTATCTATTCTTTAACAAAAAAAAAAAATTCAATCTAGAATCGATCTCCGAAATCATTTCAAACACTGTACAATTTAACTACAGTACATATTAAACAGCGTACTGCTATAAATAATACGTAATACGCACTGTAGGCCTCCATAAACGCTAAACACAAATAAAATTTTAAAAAGAAATTTACCTTTTGAATGAGAAAAACTGATTGTTATTAAGAGTTTTTATTTTTAAGGTTATAGGCTTTCGTAGGTAGGACGAATATTGATTTTTCGACGAATATCGGAAAAAAAATTACAGGGCGAATATCGGAAAAGACGAATACTGGAGGGGACGAATATTGGAGTTCCACTGTATATATATTTAAGTGGTGATCTGTTATGGAGAATCGGATATCAAAGGAGAGCAATTCAACAACAGGGTATTGAAAATTTTTGCTGTTACTTACTGAACTTTCTACAGAGTTCAGCCTCAATTGGAAGGGTATTTTCTACATTTTGTCTTGTTTAGACTAAGTTAAGGAATCCACTAAAAATTGAAAAAAAGTATAAACGTGAAAATTAATAGACAAACTTAAATAATAAGTGATGCTATCATATATTATATATATATATATATATATATATATATATATATATATATATATATATATATATATATATATATATATATATATATATATATATATATATTATTTTACAATATTAGAGTTTTATTCACTTTCTTTTTATGTATTATTTGTTAATAAACCCAAGGTTAGCCAATGCACAATAATAGATTACACTTTATTAATATACACCATTGAATACAACAATATGTGCAACAAGCTTTCGCTCCTTATTAGGAGCCTCTTTCAGGTTGAAATGAAGTGGCTGCTTTGTTGGAGGTTTCTTATGTCGCCCAATACAATGGTTGGTTGTTGATTAGACTTTTGTAATAAGGTGAATGGAGCATCATGGGGTTTTGCAATATATCTATTTTATAGTCTCTCTGGTTATAATTTTTATTAATATTTTAATATTTTTTGTATGTGCTGAATACCAATGTATGTAGTTTGGTGAAGATGTGGGTTTTCTATATATTGTGTATGATAAAAAAAATATTAAAATAGCCACCCTCTCAGCCATTTATCTCCGTGCACACAAAATCTGTTCCCCTGCCTACTTAAAAACTGAAAAAGATTTCTTAAAAAACACCTTCAAAAAACTACAATACCCTATATACATAATTAATAAATCGTACAAAAAAGCCAAAACAAAATTTTACTCTATAGAAACAAACGCAAACAAAACAAAAAACTTTCTACCCATACCCCTATACCACACATAAACATACAGCATATAAAAAAAAGTCATACCACAAAACATAACCTTGGTACCTTCCAACAATATTATCTTAAAAAAAGTCCTTAAACCCCCAAAATCTCCTAACCCAAACCCCCCCCTTGCATATATCACATCCCCTGCTCCAGCTGTAATTTAAAATACATAGGTGAAACTATAGACTTTAAAAGAAGACAGTATCAACACCAACATGACTTAAATATAGATAATCAAAACTCTGCCCTCATCCAACATAGACAAAATAAAAACCACTTCATAAATCTCAATAATAGTGGCATCATCAAAAACATAAATAATTATAACAAAAGAAAAATAGCTGAATCTTACTGCATAAATAATATGCCAAACTTTAACCAGAACACAGGAGACTATAAAATAGATCAATTGCAAAACGCCATGATGCTCCATTCACATTATTACAAAAGTCTAATCAACAACCAACCATATTATTGGAATACAAAAGAAACCTCCAACAAAGCAGGAACTTCATTTCGACCTGAAAGAGGCTCCTAATAAGGAGCGAAAGCTTGTTGCATATATTGTTGTATTCAATGGTGTATATTAATAAAGTGCAATTTATTATTGTGCATTGGCTAACCCTGGATTAGTATTAATATATATATATATATATATATATATTTTTTTTTTTTTTTTTTTTTTTTTTTTTTTTCAATTATTCTGAAAAGAACCAAAGTGGGGAAAATACCAGTTTCCTTCAAGTGGAGTTTGTTTAAAAAACCCAGGTAGAATATGACAGAGTATTATGGCATGAATTTACTGAAGCTTCAGTGTATAAAAGCACTAGCAAAGTGCAAGTAAGGCAACAATGAAATAAAGATGACTAACATATGCATTGGAAGAGTTGACAATTTCTAATTTTATCCTGATCAATCAGCAGGTTTTACTGCATTAAGGATAAAAGATACAGATGTTTCCAAAAATTATGATTAACAATCAAATCCTGAACTTATACAAGGAAAAACTAGCAAAGTGGTGGTCTGTTATGGAGAATCAAACGTAGCAAGACAGTAATTTGCCACCAGGATTTTGACAATTTTTTTTTTTCAATTTAACGGAGCAGTCCACCGAGTTTCTACCTCAAATGTAGATTGTTTTCAACTTCTGTTCTTGTTTGGACTAAAGTTAAGGAATCGACTTGGAATTGAAACTACTACAAACATGTGAAAATTAAAAGGTAATTAAACTTAAACACAGTAACTTGCAGCATAAGTGATAAAAATTGGACACCGTAATTACTATTACCTTTTCCTTGTAAATATAATACTATATATATATATATATATATATATATATATATATATATATATATATATATATATATATATATATATATATATATATATATATATATATAATATATATAATTATTATATATATATATAATATAATATTATTATATATATATATATATATATATATATATATATATATATATATATATATATATATATATATATATATATATATATATATATATATATATATATATATATATATAGTAGTATACATGGCGCTATCGACCACAAATAAGCATAACGTGAGTTAGAACGGAATTTGAGAAAGCTGTACCCGCCACAGCTTCCCATACTTTTTCCTGAGGCTTTTTGAAGAGAATTAAAAAGGAATTCGCCCTCAAGCTTTTCCTGAGCCCTTTTTGACTGGTTTTAGAACGGAATTCCACAGAAACGACTTACCTGGGACTCGAACCAGAGCCACTGCAGCGACCGGATCCCTCTATGGCTTTTTTCCTGGTGCAATATCTCTGGACTTTTCTTTTTACAGGTTCCTGGTGGATTCCTGTAAGGGTTTTCGGAGCACAGAGGTTACTGAAGAGGGGGGAATGGAGTCCCCCTCGTAGAAGGGTTCCGGAACTCGGAGGTTCCTCGAGAGGGTGTGCACCCTGGATTTTCTGAAAACATGGTTTTCACCTCCGTAGATTTTCTCTCATAAACTCTTTACATCGATTTTTGACAAAAAACCCATCTTCAAGTTTTGACGAAAGTAGGTTCGAACGATCAACCCCAGGAATGGATTTCCATGACGTTAACCACTAGAGAAAAAGATCTTTCTAACATAAACGAAAAGATATCCTTTCAAGTCATGTACATCAATTTTACAAATTTCTCAATTTCCCCTTTCCCAACATTTATTTACTCCATTTTATTAAACTTTACATTCTATGCATTTACATTTTATTTCATTATAAGTATATTATTATTTTAATTATTATATATATTTTAAATTAATACCAGTTTTATTTACAAAGCTGTAACTAAAATAATTCGTATTTTCATTTTTTATTCATATTTTTTAATTTTTTTAATGCAATACATTAAAGTACATGTACACAATACCAAAATAATCTCATGTACACCATGTACATCAATTTTACAAATTTCTAAATTTCTATTTTACCCAACATTTATTCATTCCATTTTAAAACAAATAGCATTCTTTGCATTTACATTTTATTTCACCATACACATATTATTATTCTATATTATTTAATATATTGTAAACTAACATCCTTTTCTTCACAAAGCGGTGACTAAAATAATGTTATTTTCCTTTTTTTACCCAGATTTTCTTAATTTTTTAATGTAATATATTAAAGTATGTTCACAAATATACATACAATACCAAAACATCATGAACACATACACAGACACACAAACTAATTATATATATATATATATATATATATATATATATATATATATATATATATATATATATATATATATATATATATATATATATATATATATATATATATGAGCTCAAACTCAAATACATATTCTCAGATACATATACAATCACGTACACAGACACATTCACTCAAATACATACATATACAAAAACATTTGCTCACACATGTACAAATATCCAGATACATATATATAATCATACATTCACTCAATCATTCACACACAAACAAACATTATCCAGCTAATATATTTTTCAGGTTGCCAACCTTATTCATTTTCCTTAACAAACTTTTCTACCTTTTCACGATCCTTACCTATTTCCATTATAAGGACGCCATTCCTTTACTTTTGTAGATCCCAACTATATCATCTTCACGTACTCAAACCTTTTCCGTTTTAGGATTCACTTTAAATCTTCTCAGCCTTTGTATTTTCACATATCCAGACCCTCAGTTGCTTCATGAGCTACCTCTTTTTCTCCGTTTTAAGTTTCAACCCTTCACTTTTCATTCATTCATGATTTACAATCATTCATTATAAGCATTCGCTACTTTATCTGAAACTATTTTTCAGGGATGTAGTTTCATTCTATGACATCATAAACATAACAGCTACTTTATTTCATAAAAAAAATATTATAAACATGTGATAGTATGTTTCATACATGTGGCGTTGGTTTAAGAAGTTAATATAGCAACTCATTTCTTATCATTAAAGCATGATCAAAGACATACAGCCATCTCTTTAACTTATAGCATCTATTGAACTTTTATATGCACTTCATACCTTAATCCCTCCAACAGAAAACTTAAATCTCTGTATTTAATCTAACTTTTCTTTTGAAAGTACGGACAAAGTCATTCTCGTATCTATCTGGTATGCAAGTCATAGGACTTTTCATTTATTTTTCACCTCGAAACTATTCAACATTTAATTTGATTATCCAAGGTTAACTTAACTTTAACACTAAGGCATGAAAAGAGGCATTCCATCATCTATCTAGCATAAAAATTATAGATCTTTACATTAATATTCAATATAAACTCAGACATTTTTTTTAATTTTCCAAATTCAACTTAAATTTTTCGCAAAGATATGATCAAAAATATCTGTTTTCTCTCTAACACACATTTTATAGAACTTGACATACAATCCATTCCCTATTCCCACCCTCCAACATATAACTTAATCTCCATATACTACCTGACTTTTAACATTTCGACAAGGTCAAACACAAATCATCATCTCTCTAACATGTAATTTATAGATCATTACATACATTTCTTATCTAACCCTCCCAAAATATATCTTAACTCACCATGGTTCACTAAATTTTTTATCATTAAAACATGATCAAAGTCATACTGACATCTCTCTAACACGTAATTTATAGATATTGACATGCATTTCATTATATAATCTTCCCAACATTTACCTTAATCTCCATATACTTCCAAATTTTTATCACTTTGACTTGATCAAACACATTTCATCATTTCTCTATCGTGTAATTTATAGAACTTTACATAATTTTCTTAACTAAATCTTTCAACATATATCTTAATTCACCATAACTCACTAAACTTTTTATCATTTTACTTATCATCGTCATCATATTTTCCAATACGAATGTAAATATTGTGATGTCATACATTTCCTTTACTACCATGTATTCGAGTTATTAAATTCATATGATTTTATGTTTGTAACGTCACCACCATAAATTCATGTGACGTCATACATTTTCTTTGAACGTATTGCTTTCAAGTCCTAGCCTGAATTATAAACCGTGGAACTATTTTATTTTTCTTAACTAAGTGACGTCATTGGATCTATTTAACATGCTTTTTTTATATTTGTTGAAAGTTAACACAAAATATTCCTGTGTCTATGACGTCATAGCTACGTGATTGGTTGCATCTTTTTCAATCAATACCTGATATTTCATGTTTTTGACTCACTACATTTACATACTTATTTACTTTTAAATCATTATAACCAATTATAAAGGAGATCATCTGCCTATGAAGTCATAACCACGTGACTGGTCCCTATGTAACCCAACAAATCTTGATATTTCATGTTTTTGGTTAGCCTCATTTACATTTTCCGTATAATCATGTGTTTATCATACTACTAATGTTTAATATCTACAACATCTATCTAATACCTATAACAATACTTAAATGTATTTATAATTAGAATTCTTATTACATAATAAATCAATACCATAATTTGGATTTTATACGAGTCAAGACAACATTTACTTAATATTGCATCATATAATTTTCATTTCATAACTCTATTTCTTAAATAACATCATGTTGCAATCCACATGTTCTTGGATATTTATTCCATTTTCTTCAAACTATTATTTTTAACCTTATTCCATATTATATTTTTTTCTATATTTGTTTTCAAGAGATGACTTTTTAAAATTATTTTAAAACTTATTGCATATTACATTTTCTATATTTCTTTCAAGCTATAGCTTTTATTTCTATTTCAATCTTTATATTTGTTTTATGATATAACTATAAAATTTATTTTCAGTCCTTTCAATAATAAATTATTTTATCTCTTTTTAAAAAATATACAATCTTTTATAAAACAAATTTATTTATTAAAAATTTTTCATTATTTTAAGGCTAACACACTATTTCATTTAAAAGCGAATAAGAGCTCTTCTACTCCTCATAGGTGCGCACATACATGCATACACACACACGTGTATAAAAACACTATGATGTCATCCATCTACCATCTTAAATTTCTCATCACGTGGTTTCCGACATCTTGATCACATAGTTTCACACATGTTTAAAGGTGACATATTTATGTATATATCTCACTTGATGGGAATCAGGAACGTACATAGACAACATCTTTGAACCATCATACAGAGGTTTTAGACATGTTTCCAGGGAATAGGTGAGTAAGATACCATCTTAAAGCAACATTATCAATTAATCATTCGACTTTCGAAACAACATAGATATATTTAGGAGAGAACAGGAGGGGTTTTCACAGAGGATGCAGAAGACAAACAACAAGGATTAACGATAGCGATTAGGATAACGGATGGAGTTGGTTACCGTGACAAATTCATGGATGCGGGGAGCATGGTGATGTCTTCGATGTAGTTATGTGAGAAGGTGGTAAAGATTGTTTTTGGGAGCAGTAAAAAAAAAAAAAACAAAAAAAATATATAAAAGTAAAGGATAAAGAAAAATTATAAATAAAAAAATAGTTTTTAAAAATTAAAAAAAATAATATAAAAATCAAAAAAACAACTTGAAATAAACAAATTACTTACAGTAAAATATTTAAAAACTTATAAAAATGAAAACAAATAAAATTTCAAAAGAAACATTAAAAAGAATAAAGATTACAGATGAATTGTTGTTGAAACAATGAGTTGCTATATTAACTTCTTAAATCAACGCCACATGTATGAAACATACTATCACATGTTTATATTTTTTTTATGAAATAAAGTAGCTGTTATGTTTATGATGTCATAGAATGAAACTACATTCCTGAAAAATAGTTTCAGATAAGATAGCGAATGTTTATAATGAACGGTTATAAATCATGAATGAATGAAAAGTGAAGGGTTGAAACTTAAAACTGAGAAAAAGACCAGCTCATGAAGCAACTGAGGGTCTGGATATGTGAAAATACAAAGGCTGAGAAGATTTAAAGTGAAGGTATAGGAATCCTAAAACGGAAAAGGTTTGAGTACGCGAAGGTGATGAAGTTGGGATATACAAAAGTAAAGGAATGGCGTCCTTATAATGGAAAAAGGTAGGAATCTTGAGAAGGTAGAATAGAAAATTTGTGAAGAAATTGGCTAAGGTTGGCAACCTGAAAAATATATTGAGTAGCTGGATATATGTTTTTGTGTGTGTGTGTGTGCGAATGACTGAGTATGATTATATATGTATCTAGGTATTTGTACATGAGTGTGAGAGAATGTATGTGTATATGTATGTCTTTGTGTGTGTGTCTGTGTACGTGATTGTATATGTATCTGAGAATATATATTTGAGTTTGAGTTCATGAATATATATATATATATATATATATATATATATATATATATATATATATATATATATATATATATTTATATATATTATATATATATTTTATTTCTCCTCTTGGTGGCAAAGGCCAGAGGCCTACCAATGTTCCACCAGAGTTGGGAGGAAAGTCGGAAACATGGTCAAATTAAAGGCCGACATGACCTGATACACGGCGTTTAAAGGTGCCTAAGTCATAGGAAGTTGGGAAATAGATGAAGGAGCGTGTTCCAGACTTTACCAGTAAAGTACATGTAAGATTGAGCTTGGCGGTTAAGTCTGGGGTCAGAGAGTTGGACAGAGAAAGGATGAGACTGTGTAAAAAGAGGAGTCGCACGAACCCCTTCTTAATGGAGGAGGTATG
>SEYY01000444.1:0-29528 GCA_009176605.1 Armadillidium nasatum | reverse complement strand
AAAGAGGCTCCTAATAAGGAGCGAAAGCTTGTTTGCATATATTGTTGTATTCAATGGTGTATATTAATAAAGTGCAATTTATTATTGTGCATTGGCTAACCCTGGATTTATTAACAAATAATATATATATATATATATATATATATATATTATATATATATATATATATATATTATATATATATATATATAATATATATTTTTTTTTTTTTTTTTTTTTTTTTTTTTTTTCAATTATTCTGAAAAGAACCAAAGTGGGGAAAATACCAGTTTCCTTCAAGTGGAGTTTGTTTAAAAAACCCAGGTAGAATATGAAAGAGTATTATGGCATGAATTTACTGAAGCTTCAGTGTATAAAAGCACTAGCAAAGTGCAAGTAAGGCAACAATGAAATAAAGATGACTAACATATGCATTGGAAGAGTTGACAATTTCTAATTTTATCCTGATCAATCAGCAGGTTTTACTGCATTAAGGATAAAAGATACAGATGTTTCCAAAAATTATGTTTAACAATCAAATCCTGTACTTATACAAGGAAAAACTAGTAAAGTGGTAGTCTGTTATGGAGAATCAAACTTAGCAAGACAGTAATTTGCCACCAGGATTTTGACAATTTTTTTTTTTGCAATTTAACGGAGCAATCCACCGAGTTTCTACCTCATATGAAGATTGTTTTCAACTTCTGTTCTTGTTTGGACTGAAGTTAAGGAATCGACTTGGAATTGAAACTACTACAAACATGTGAAAATTAAAAGGTAATTAAACTTAAACACAGTAACTTGCAGCATAAGTGATAAAAATTGGCCACCGTAATTACTATTACCTTATATATATATATATATATATATATATATATATATATATATATATATATATATATATATATATATATATATATATATATATATATATATATATCACAATTTGAATTGCTTAGATCCAATACTTTCCCTAATGGGGATGGAAGATTTTTGAGGTATATATATATATATATATATATATATATATATATATATATATATATATATATATATATATATATATATATATATATATATATATATATATATATATATAGTCTACATGGCGCTATCGAAAACAAATATGCATAACGTGAGTTAGAATGGAATTTGAGGAAGCTGTACCCGCCACAGTTTCCCATACTTTTTCCTGAGGCTTTTTGAACAGAATTAAAAAGGAATTCACCCTCAAGCTTTTCCTGAGCTCTTTTTGACTGGTTTTAGAACGGAATTCCACAGAAACGACTTACCTGGGACTCGAACCAGAGCCACTGCAGCGTCCGGATCCCTCTATGGCTTTTTTCCTGGTGTAACATCTCTGAACTTTTCTTTTTACAGGTTCCTGGTGGATTCCTGTAAGGGTTTTCGGAACACAGAGGTTACTGAAGAGGGGGGAACGGAGTCCCCCTCGTAGAAGGGTTCCGGAACTCGGAGGTTCCTCCAGAGGGTGTGCACCCTGGATTTTCTGAAAACATGGTTCTCATCTCCGTAGATTTTCTCTCATATACTCTTTACATCGATTTTTGTCAAAAATCCAATCTTCAAGTTTTGACGAAAGTAGGTTCGAACGATCAACCCCAGGAATGGATTTCCATGACGTTAACCACTAGAAAAAAAGATCTTTCTAGTATAAAAGAAAAGATATCCTTTTAAGTCATGTACATCAATTTTACAAATTTCTAAATTTCCACTTTCCCAACATTTATTTACTCCATTTTATTAAACTTTACATTCTATGCATTTACATTTTATTTCACTATAAGTATATTATTATTTCATATATATTCTAAATTAATACCAGTTTTATCTTTACAAAGCTCTAACTAAAATAATTCGTATTTTCCTTTTCTATTCATATTTTTTAATTTTTTTAATGCAATACATTAAAGTACATGTATACAATACCAAAATAATCTCATGTACACCATGTACATCAATTTTACAAATTTCAAAATTTCTATTTTACCCAACATTTATTCATTCCATTTTAAAACAAATAGCATTCTTTGCATTTACATTTTATTTCACCATACACATATTATTATTCTATATTATTTAATATATTCTAAACTAACATCCGTTTTCTTCACAAAGCGGTGACTAAAATAATGTTATTTTCCTTTTTTACCCAGATTTTCTTAATTTTTTAATGTAATATATTAAAGTATGTTCACAAATATACATACAATACCAAAACATCATGAACACATACACAGACACAAACTTAATTATATATATATATATATATATATATATATATATATATATATATATATATATATATATATATATATATATATTATATATATATATATATATATGAGCTCAAACTCAAATACATATTCTCAGATACATATACATCACGTACACAGACACATTCACTCAAATACATACATATACAAAAACATTTGCTCACACATGTACAAATATCCAGATACATATATAATCATACATTCACTCAATCATTCACACACAAACAAACATTATCCAGCTACTCAATATATTTTTCAGGTTGCCAACCTTATCCATTTTCCTTAACAAACTTTTCTACCTTTTCACGATCCCTACCTATTTCCATTATAAGGACGCCATTCCTTTACTTTTGTATATCCCAACTTTATCTTCGCGTACTCAAACCTTTTCCGTTTTAGGATTCACTTTAAATCTTCTCAGCCTTTGTATTTTCACATATCCAGACCCTCAGTTGCTTCATGAGCTACCTCTTTTTCTCCGTTTTAAGTTTCAACCCTTCACTTTTCATTCATTCATTATAAGCATTTGGTACTTTATCTGAAACTATTTTTCAGGGATGTAGTTTCATTCTATGACATCATAAACATAACAGCTACTTTATTTCATAAAAAAAATATTATAAACATGTGATAGTATGTTTCATACATGTGGCGTTGATTTAAGAAGTTAATATAGCAACTCATTGCTTATCATTAAAGCATGATCAAAGACATACAGCCATCTCTTTAACTTATAGCATCTATTGAACTTTTATATGCACTTCATACCTTAATCCCTCCAACAGAAAACTTAAATCTCTGTATTTAATCTAACTTTTCTTTTGAAAGTACGGACAAAGTCATTCTCGTATCTATCTGGTATGCAAGTCATAGGACTTTTCATTTATTTTTCACCTCAAAACTATTCAACATTTAATTTGATTATCCAAGGTTAACTTAACTTTAACACTAAGGCATGAAAAGAGGCATTCCATCATCTATCTAGCATAAAAATTATAGATCTTTACATTAATATTCAGTATAAACTCAGACATTTTTTTTAATTTTCCAAATTCAACTTAAATTTTTTGCAAAGATATGATCAAAGATATACCGTTTTCTCTCTAACACACATTTTCATAGAACTTGACATACAATTCATTCCCTATTCCCCACCCTCCAACATATAACTTAATCTCATATACTACCTGACTTTTAACATTTCGACAAGGTCAAACACAAATCATCATCTCTCTAACATGTAATTTATAGATCATTACATACATTTCTTATCTAACCCTCCCAAAATATATCTTAACTCACCATGGTTCACTAAATTTTTTATCATTAAAACATGATCAAAGTCATACTGACATCTCTCTAACACTTAATTTATAGATATTGACACGCATTTCATTATATAATCTTCCCAACATTTACCTTAATCTCCATATACTTCCAAATTTTTATCACTTCGACTTGATCAAACACATTTCATCATTTCTCTATCGTGTAATTTATAGAACCTTACATAATTTTCTTAACTAAATCTTTCAACATATATCTTAATTCACCATAACTCACTAAACTTTTTATCATTTTACTTATCATCGTCATCATATTTTCCAATACGAATGTAAATATTGTGATGTCATACATTTTCTTTACTACCATGTATTCGAGTTATTATATTCATATGATTTTATGTTTGTAACGTCACCACCATAAATTCATGTGACGTCATACCTTTTCTTTGAACGTATTGCTTTCAAGTCCTAGCCTGAATTATAAACCGTGGAACTATTTTATTTTTCTTAACTAAGTGACGTCATTGGATCTATTTAACATGCTTTTTTTATATTTGTTGAAAGTTAACACAAAATATTCCTGTGTCTATGACGTCATAGCTACGTGGTTGGTTGCATCTTTTTCAATCAATTCCTGATATTTCATGTTTTTGACTCACTACATTTACATACTTATTTACTTTTAAATCATTATAACCAATTATAAAGGAGATCATGTGCCTATGAAGTCATAACCACGTGACTGGTCACTATGTAACCCTACAAATCTTGATATTTCATGTTTTTGGTTAGCCTCATTTACATTTTCCGTATAATCATGTGTTTATCATACTTCACCCAAATGTTTAATATCTACAACATCTATCTAATATCTATAACAATACTTAATTTATATATTTATAATTAGAATTCTTATTACATAATAAATCAATACCATAATTTGGATTTTATACGAGTGAAGACAACATTTACTTAATATTGCATCATATAATTTTCATTTCATAACTCTATTTCTTTAATAACATCATGTTGCAATACACATGTTCTTGGATATTTATTCCGTTTTTCTTCAAACTATTATTTTTAACCTTATTCCATATTACATTTTTTTCTATATTTCTTTTCAAGAGATGACTTTTTAAAATTATTTTAAAACTTATTGCACATTACATTTTCTATTTTTCTTTCAAGCTATAGCTTTTATTTCTATTTCAATCTTTATATTTGTTTTAAGATATAACTATAAAATTTATTTTCAGTCCTTTCAATAATAAATTATTTTATCTCTTTTTAAAAAATATAAAATCTTTTATAAAACAAATTTATTTATTAAAAATTTTTCATTATTTTAAGGCTAACACACTATTTCATTGTAAAAGCGAATAAGAGCTCTTCTACTCCTCATAGGTGCGCACATACATGCATACACACACACGTGTATAAAAACACTATGATGTCATCCATCTACCATCTTAAATTTCTCATCACGTGGTTTCCGACATCTTGATCACATAGTTTCAAACATGTTTAAAGGTGACATATTTATGTATATTATCTCACTTCGATGGGAATCAGGAACGTACATAGACAACATCTTTGAACCATCATACAGAGGTTTTAGACATGTTTCCAGGGAATAGGTGAGTAAGATACCATCTTAAAGCAACATTATCAATTAATCATTCGACTTTCGAAACAACATAGATATATTTAGGAGAGAACAGGAGGGGTTTTCACAGAGGATGCAGAAGAGAAACAATAAGGACTAACGATAACGATTAGGATAACGGATGGAGTTGGTTGCCGTGACAAATTCATGGATGCGGGGTAGTATGGTGATGTCTTCGATGTAGTTAAGTGAGAAGGTGGTAAAGATTGTTTTTGGGAGCAGTAAAAAAAAAAAAAAAAAAAAAAATATAAAAGTAAAAAGATAAAGAAAAATTTTAAATAAAAAAATAAAAAAAAAAAAAAATAAAAATTAAAAATAACAACTTGAAATAAACAAATTACTTACAGTAAAAAATTTAAAAACTTATAAAAATGAAAACTAATAAAATTTCAAATGAAACATTAAAAAGAATAAAGATTACAGATGAATTGTTGTTGAAACAATGAGTTGCTATATTAACTTCTTAAATCAACGCCACATGTATGAAACATACTATCACATGTTTATAATATTTTTTATGAAATAAAGTAGCTGTTATGTTTATGATGTCATAGAATGAAACTACATTCCTGAAAAATAGTTTCAGATAAGATAGCGAATGTTTATAATGAACGGTTATAAATCATGAATGAATGAAAAGTGAAGGGTTGAAACTTAAAACGGAGAAAAAGACCAGCTCATGAAGCAACTGAGGGTCTGGATATGTGAAAATACAAAGGCTGAGAAGATTTAAAGTGAAGGTATAGGAATCCTAAAACGGAAAAGGTTTGAGTACGCGAAGGTGATGAAGTTGGGATATACAAAAGTAAAGGAATGGCGATCCTTAAAATGGAAAAAGGTAGGAATCTTGAAAAGGTAGAATAGAAAAGTTTGTGAAGAAAATGGCTAAGGTTGGCAACCTGAAAAATATATTGAGTAGCTGGATATATGTTTTTTTGTGTGTGTGTGCGAATGACAGAGTATGATTATATATGTATCTGGGTATTTGTACATGATGTGAGAGAATGTATGTGTATATGTATGTATTTGAGTGTATGTGTCTGTGTACGTGATTGTATATGTATCTGAGAATACGTATTTGAGTTTGAGTTCATGAATATATATATATATATATATATATATATATATATATATATATATATATATATATATATATATATATATATATATATAATATATATAAAATTGAGTTTATGTGTCTGTGTATGTGTGCATGATGTTTTGGTATTGTATGCATATGTATGAATATACTTTAATATATTACATTAAAAAATTAAGAAAATCTGAGTAAAAAAGGAAAATAAATTATTTTAGTCACCGCTTTGTGAAGAAAACGAATGTTAGTTTAGAATATATTAAATAATATGGAATAATAATAAGTATATGGTGAAATAAAATGTAAATGCAAAGAATGCTATATGTTTTAAAATGGAATAAATAAATGTTGGGTAAAATAGAAATTTAGAAATTTGTAAAATTGATGCACATGGTGTACATGAGATTATTTGGGCATTGTATGCATGTAATTTAATGTACTGCGTTAAAGAATTAAGAAAATATGAATAGAAAAGGAAAATTATGAATTATTTTAGTTATAGTTTTGTAAAGAAAAGGGGTATTAATTTAGAAAATATTAAATAATATGAAATAATAATATACGTATAGCGAAATAAAATGTAAATGCAAGGAATGTAAAGTGGAATAAAATGGAATAAATAAATGTTGGTAAAATGGAAATTTAGAAATTTGTAAAATTAATGTACATGACTTAAAAGGATATCTTTACTTTTATATTAGAAAGATTTCCGTCATGGAAATCCATTCCTGAAGTTGATCGTTCGAACCTACTTTCGTCAAAATTTGAAGATTGTTTTTTTGATGAAAATATATGTAAAGAGTATATGAGAGAAAATCTACGGAGATGAAAACCATTTTTTTCAGAAAATTCAAGACGCACACCCTCTCGAGGAACCTCCGAGTTCCGAAACCATCCTATGAGGGGGACTCTGTTCCCCCTCTTCAGAAACCTCCGTGTTCCGAAAACCCTTACAGGAATCCACTAGAAACCTGGAAAAAGATAAGTCCGGAGATCTTGCACCAGGAAAAAAAAAACAGACGGACCCGGATGTCGCAGTGGCTCTGGTTCGAATCCCAGGTAAGTCGTTTCTGTGGAATTCCGCTGTAAAACCTATCAAAAAAAGCCCAGGAAAAGCTTGAGGGCGAATTCTTTTCTAATTCCGCTAAAAAAGCCTCAGGAAAGAGTATGGGAAGCTGTAGTGGGTACAGCTTCCTCAAATGCCGTTCTAACTCACGTTAGGCTTATTTGCGGTCGATAGCGCCATATATATATATATATATATATATATATATATATATATATATATATATATATATATATATATATATATATATATATATATATATATATATATATATATATATATATATATATATATATATATATATATATATATATATATATATATATATATATATATATATATATATATATATATATATATATATATATATATATATATATATATAAAGCAATATATATTTTGTTGATATTTAATTTCTATTTAATTATTGTGAAAAAACCTAAAGTGGGGAAAATAGTTATTTTTTTTCAAGTGGGGTTTTTTGAAAAAAAAAACTTTGGGTGGGTTTTTTGTTAGTGGGCCCACCCCGATATATATATATATATATATATATATATATATATATATATATATATATATATATATATATATATATATATATATATATATATATATATATATATATATATATGCCAAATATTTTATTACTACTTGAACATTATAAATTGGTAATAAGATGTAGTTGAAAAAAGAATTGGTTAATTAATTCTCTTTATATATATATATATATATATATATATATATATATATATATATATATATATATATATATATATATATATATATATATATATATATATATATATATATATATATATAATAAAAGAAAATGTGAATTATTAACCAATTTTTTTTCCAAAACATCTTTTAACCAATTTATAATGTTCAAGTAGAAATAAAATATTTGGCACATATTGTGAAGAAAAAAAAGCTTTCTTACCTTTCTTAAAGATATATTGTCACTGATTAAATACTCTGTCATGACCTTTACTCCTTCAGTAGGAAAAACAACATCAGGACGTACAAGAATTCCGAGGAAAGTAAGACACATTTGAACTTTCCGCCAGTGCCTGATATATATATATATATATATATATATATATATATATATATATATATATATAATATATATATATATATATATATATATATATATATATATATATATATATATATATATATATATATATATATATTATAAATTGATATCTAGCAAATCTTATTTTTATAATAAAATCATGTAGTATACTGCAATTAATATGCCTTTTTATTTTTTAATCTTCAAAAGATTTTTGATTATTTAAATTCATACTCAATTACTTAAAGTGGATACCACTATCCAGTCAGATTATGAGAAGTATATGGTATCTGGTCAGAGATGTACATAGTCTCATATATATATATATATATATATATATATATATATATATATATATATATATATATATATATATATATATATATATATATATATATATATATATATATATATATATATATATATATATATATATATATATATGGTTTTATTTTACCATTCACCTTTCCCAATCTCGTGGAGTGTGCCCATCACAGTTCGCTACCACATACACCTCCACTAATCACCACTGCCCTCCGAAACTACTGACCCTCGTCCATATTCAAACCTCTCCCCACAAAAATAGTATCCCTCACCCCATACATCCATCTCCACCTAGGCCTTCCCCTCCCCCTACCTCGGATCTCATCATTCTTCCTACTATCTTATTCTTATCTATTCTACACACATGCCCAAACCACCTTAATACGCTCTCTTCCGCTCTATACGCTATTCCCCTCCTCTATCCACACATCTCCCTTATTCTTGCTCTGAAAACATTCTTTAAGAATAAACTGATGATGAGGGTGTTGCCAACAGTTTAGGAACAATTGTTTTCAGAATTGAAAAGGAATCTTCATGTTTCCAGATTTCAAGTGGAGAGTGTTTCCCGTTTGCTACGGGTTTCTAGGCATATTGCTCAACCTCATTTGTAATCTCAGAAATTGTGACCGTTTTTCAGCCTTTTAAATGTCTTTCGGGATTTTTCATTATTCCATAATTTTTCAAGCTTTCTTCTTTTATTTTTTTGAAACAAAGTGAAAAGTGATCATCATCAATTTTACTCCTTTGATGATGACTTAGATAATCACTAGAATGATTCGAATCTTTATTAATCTCTTGAAGGTAGGGATCAAAATCTTTTTCTAAATGATGAAGTTTGTTTATTTTTTCTATAATCCATGTCTTAATACTTTGCTTCTGCTTATCTTTGAAAAACAAACTTGAATCTTGGTTCAATAACAGTTGCTAGAATATAATGTCTTTTTTAATATATTAAGACCCTTGCTCTTCTCATTATTTTCATTAGCAAAGAAATGTGATCTCAATGATTTCAATAATTCTTCTTTTGTGCTTTGAACTTTTTGATAATTCAATCCAACTTTTAAGAGAATCCTTTCAAGGATACATATATTTAGAATAACAATTGAAAGCAAACAGTATTATGCACTCATATCTTTTGTAAATTGGAAAAATGGCTGTAGAAAATTTAAAAAAAGTTTTCAATTAAGCACCATTCATTAGAAGAAATATGAAGTAAATCACTATGGTCAGCAGGGTACAGTTGAACAAATTTTTTAAATTTTTCCATACATTCAAACATAAGATACAAGGAGTTCCAACATGTAGAAACCTCTTGTGTAAATAAAGGATTTAAACCTTGTTCTTTTTGCAGAGTTTTAAATTCTGAAGTAGCTAATTGAGAGTAGTTAAGGTGAGTTACTAAATGTCTGCACTTTCCTAAAAGATCATTTATAGACCGTTGAGTGAGAACTGCATCACTTACTACTAGTTGAAGTAAATGAATAGTATAATGAATTGAAATTATTTCTGCAATGTCACAGACTAAAGTTATATTACTAGCCCCATCTTTCACCAGAAAATTGCATCTTTTTTGGCGAATGTTCCAAGATTGTAAATATTCACTGCTGTATCAGTTCCTGGAAAATGAGTTGAACGTAATACTGCATTACAGTGAGTAAAATTTTTGTTTACCCAGTGTCCAGATAAGGAAATAAATGATTCATTTGACGAATCACATGTCCAGATAGCAGAAGTGAAACTGACGTACTTCGATTCTTCCAATTTGCCCATTATAATTTCCTTGAGTTTCTCATACATTTTCGGAATGAGTTTTTCAGAAAAATAAACTATATTTGATATTAAATATCTAGTTTGTAGCCATCATGCTTCACTAAATTGAATGCTTGGTTGTCAAGAGCCATCATCAATCCTATCTTATTTCTTATGTGAGTCCTGAGATTTTGAATCATATCCCAAATTTTTTTTAAGAAGAAACTTTCTTCCAGAGATAGTTGCTTTTCCATAGCTACAATATTTTCCTCTTTTGGAATAAAGGATGTAGATGCTTCAACTTGAGATAATTCTTTGTCTTTGGAACAAAGCATTTCTGTGCATTTGTTGAAATGGAGAGTATTGGCATGATTGTGTAATGGCTTCGTGCTATATACCCTTGGGACCAGATTTCTCTGACCCTCTTTTGTTCTTCTTAGAGAATATGTTACAAATAGCATCAACTGGATTTACTTAATCTTTAGTGAATAACTTCCAGATAAAACTAGACATTTTGTATGTGAAAAAATAACTAAATTCTAGAATCTAGTTTTGTATATAGAATTTATTTATTAATGAATGACAAAATATTTAAATTCTTTAAAATTTTACTCTATTATATTATATTATATATAATGACATGAAAATAAAGATAAAATCTGAAATAATAAAAAGAAATTAAAGATAGAGTAATGAATATAACTGAAAATATATTGAATAATATAATATTAGACTGTTGTATATATTTATTAATTGCTTTGAAAAAACCTATAGACAAAAATGTTTGACACTATATAGGGTACTTTAGTATCAATACATATCACTTCTAGGTGGTAATTTTTACTATCCAGCAGGCTGCCGGATAATTTTCTAATTATCAGACTATCCGGAATCTGGTCAAAAAAAAAAAAAAAAAAAAAAAAAAAAAAAAAAAAAAAAAAAAAAAAAACACACACACACACACACACACACTATCCAGCACAGCCCAAGTTGAAACAGCAACAAACAATGAATTCAACAGTAAGTTTAAAAATTTACTTAAAATAAAGTTATCTTAAATTCCCGAGTAAAAAAAAGAATAACGCTGTATGTTGAATAAAGAAAAAAAAAAAAAAAAAAAAAAATAGAAATGAAATAAAAATTGAAAATACAAATCGAAGAATTGTAAAAATTTGCTTAAAAAAAAATATTATAAATCTACAACATCCATACTCCAACATTTACAATTTATAAAAATAAGATTTGCCAGAAATCAATCAATTTCTCTATATATATATATATATATATATATATATATATATATATATATATATATATATATATATATATATATATATATATATATATATATATATATATATATATATATATATATATATATATATATATATATATATATATATATATATATATTAGGGATGGAGCGATACCAAAATTTTTTACCGATACCGATACCAAGACTCAAATTCACCAATACCGATACCTAAAAATTCACCGATACCGATACCAATTTTAAATGTTAATATATATATATATATATATATATATATATATATATATATATATATATATATATATATATATATATATATATATATATATATATATATATATATATATGATCCCAGTAAGGCTTTAAGGGCCTGTCAGCGGGGCCAGCACTCGTTTCCATCTAGATCTGTCGGAAATAATTCCATCTTCCACCAACTGTTTTTCAGAAAAATAAACTATATTTGATATTAAATATCTAGTTTGTAGCCATCATGCTTCACTAAATTGAATGCTTGGTTGTCAAGAGCCATCATCAATCCTATCTTATTTCTTATGTGATAACTGAGATTTTGATGTCGCCTCAGTGAATCCCCAACTAAATCCATCCATCTCTCCTTTGTCTCCCTCTCGGTCTTCTTCCTCTTGGCGTCTATTCTCACATATATATATATATATATATATATATATATATATATATATATATATATATATATATATATATATATATATATATATATATATATATATATTATATAATTTAATATTTTAATAGGCTTAATTTAAGATAAAAATTAAAAATATTTAAAAAAAAAAAAAAAAAAAAAAAACAATCCCGAACCTAACGTAGATCCCTTACGTAGGCGAAGAAAGAGGATTTAGAGAGTTTTTTTTTTTATATTCAGCAAGAAAAACATAAGATAGGGAGTTCTACAGAACAGAGGTGGCTGGAAAGGAGGATGAACCATAATGTAAAAGCCTTGAGTTCGCAAAGCTCACTCAAAGTTCTTGTGCAAGCAAGTCACCCCTTGTGCTGAGACGGCGACGCAATGGTGGTGGGATGCGAGAGGTCAACTCCCTCGAGAACCTAGATACCACCTCGTTGTACCTATAGAAAAGAGATAGTAAGCCAACGTCACCTTGCAGAGAAAGAGGGTCAAGTGATTTTCAAATTAAAGGACAGCTTATTTGTCTTTTAGCTTTAGACTCAACCCTATCCAAAAGAATTGTGGAACCTGAGTTGCCTCAAATGTTAGAACAGTATTCCATGCAAGGACAATCCAGCAATCTGAACAGAACTCAACTTTTTAGAGGCAACCTTATCAACCTTTGTGATATGATATTTCCAAGATAATTTATTGCTTATGTTCATACCAAGAATATTTATGTTATTCTCAGGTGAGACGGGAGAGCTGTCAAAAGAGATAGGAAAGTTGGGAGGTGTTCTTGAGAGAGAGATATGAAGTTGAGTTTTCAAAGAGTTGAATTTCACAAGGTACGGTAGCCCACTGGGAAATCCCATCCATATTGGAGAGATTGAAATCGGAAAGTTGAAGACGAGAAGCAACTCTAGAGGCAAAGGAGGGAGCAGATTTGAAATGCGTAGAAGAATGGAGAGTTGACTCGTCAGCATAAGAATGAACAGAGTTAGAAGTACAGCTGAGGAGGTCGTTGATGAAAAGTGAGAATAAAGAAGGAGATAGAACAGAACCCTGAGAAACACCAAATATATATATATATATATATATATATATATATATATATATATATATATATATATATATATATATATATATATATATATATATATATATATATATATATATATATATATATATATATATATATATATATATATATCCTTTGGAGGCAAAGGCCAGATGCCTACCAATATCACCCAGAGTTGGGGAACAACCGGAAATCTGTTTGCTAATGGCTGATGTAACCCGATACTCGGCGTTTATAAGTGTGCAAATCAAAGGAAGTTGGGAAAACAGATAAAGGGAGTGTGTTCCAGACTTTACCAGTAGAGTACATGTAAGATTGAGCATAACGGAGTAAGTCTGAGGTCAGAAAGTTGGACATAGAAAGGATGAGACTATGTAGAAAGTCTTGTCGCACGAGCCCTTCTCAATGGATGAGGTATGCGACGAGAGAGTTCAGAAGAGCAGTGTTCGATGCAAAAGCGATAATATTGAGAGTGACGCAACAATTAAACGGGAAGAAAGATTGGAAAGAGTAGGCGAGTTGATGAGACGAAAAGCCCTAGACTCCTTTTCGAGTAGATTTGTATGTGTGGAACCACCCAACGTGTGAGACGTACTCCATACAGGGGAGAACAACACCCCTATAAGAGCAAGCATCTGGGGTGGAGTTAAAAAATCTCTAAGGTGCCTCAGAACACCCAACCTCTTAGAAGCTTGTTTAGAAAGAGAAGTAATGTGATCTTTCCAAGAAAGATCACGAGAAGCAGAAACACCGAGAATATTGAGGACATATGAAAGTTTGAGTTAAGTATTTTCGAAGAAGATGTCAAAGTTGTGTGGAAGATTGTGTCGAGTAGAAAGATTGAGAAATTGAGTTTTTGAGGCACTGAAAACGAAAATGTTTTCTCTGTCCCATTTTGAAATAAGAGAAAGATCAGACAGTTACTCCAATCCATCCTTCTTGAATCTATTAACTGCTGTTGGATAGGCGTCTTACAAATCGAAAGGAGTAACGAAGGGAGGAGTCATCGGCATATGAGTGTATGGGAGACGAAATAATAGAGAGAAGGTCATTAATGAAAATTAGAAAAGAGTTGGAGATAGGATAGATCCTTAAGGAGCACCACTATTTGTAGATTTATAGGAAGAACTGTGACCGTCTACAACAGCTGCTATAGAACGACCGGAAAGAAAATTAGAGAGAAGGTCACAGAGAGGATAGATTCCGAAGGAGGGAAGTTTGGAAATCAAAGCTTTGTGCCAGACTCTACCGAAGGCTTTCGATATGTCTAGCGCCACAACAAAAGACTCACCGAAACCCAGAAGAGCGGAGGACAAAGAGTTAGAAAGTAAGGAAAGAAGATCACTAATAGAACGTTCTTTTCAAAACCACAGTTGGTCAGTTTTGGGATTATAAAATTTTTCTAAAACGCAGGGAACTAAACTCTGTTAGAAGCTTTTGTAGCCAATAGAATTCTGAATAAACAGTGCAAATTTCAGGTCATTAGAAAAAGTGGTTTGGCCCCACCATTCCTTTGAAAAAGGGTCAAATTTAAAAAAAAAACTTTTTAACCGTTATCAACTAAGGAAATCTCTAGAAATAGACTTTTTTTTTCAACGGGAAAATTTCAGGGGAATCGGTTGAAAATTATTATTATTTTTTTTTTTTAAATTTGACGTTTCACCTAAGACAATAAAGGGAAATACCCATAATTGCTGACAGGACAAATTGAAATACCGTCAAGTAGTCTAAATCGAAGACAAGCCAAAACGTAGACAACTTGCTTGCTAAGGATTTTTTCACAACTCGGGTTAATCCAATAAACAATATAATATATATATATATATATATATATATATATATATATATATATATATATATATATATATATATATATATATATATATATATATATATATATATATATATATATATATATATATATATATGAACCGACTGGGGCCTCGGCCATTTTTACTGACCCAAGCTCCAGCTAATAATCAAGAAAAACCGGGGTTAAAATTTCAAATTATTCTTTTTAATGATGGATTTAATCAAACAAAATATAAGAAAATTAAGATTTTTCCTTCCTTTTTCAATATTTTCTTTTTCTTTTCTGTTCCTTTTTACCACTCCTCTTCTGCTAGTGAATAAATGGTCCTTTCCTCTGTGTTTTGATTTTAGGTGCCCCATAACGATTTGGTGGTTACAAAATTTTTACTTGTGGCACCTGGAGGTTCTTTTCTAATTTTTTGACTGCAAATGGTACATTTAGCTATTTCGAGCCTATCCTGAAACATTGTAAAGTACTCCCATAATGCTGAAACTGGTCTTTTAGCCATATTGACTGATAAGAATAAAAATTATAATTTTGAAATAATGTAGCTAAATGATACAAGTTTGATACACATCAATAAAATTTGTGATTTGTATAAATACAGGTTATATTGATAATTTTATATCCTACATTTTTTCAAACTTAACCTAGAGTCTTACCTAAAAAAACTGTTGAATAACTATTGTGAATCAGAAAAAAAAAAAAATGTAATTTTTTAAAACTTTTATTTTACAAAATCTGTAATTTTCCGAATTTTTTTCTGGAAAATGCATGTAATCATTAATTTTAGTGAATGTTGACTATTCTACTCTTTCCTTATAATTAAATGTAATATTCTTAACCTAAAATTTCAGGTTAAGAATTTTTGACCTCTTTTAAAATTTTAAGCAACCCCAGACCCGGTTGGCCCCTATATATATTATTATATATATATATATATATATATATATATATATATATATATATATATATATATATATATATATATATATATATATATATATATATATATATATATATATATATATATATATATATATACCTCGCTCTTCGGGGTTTCGGTGAATCTTTCGCTGTGGCCGTAGACAAATCGAAAGCTTTCGATAGAGTCTGGCACAAAGCTTTGATTTCCAAACTTCCCTCTTTCTGAATCTATCTTTCTCTCTAATTTCCTTTCCGGTTGTTCTATAGCAGCTGTTGTAGACGGCCACCGTTCTTCCTATAAATCTATAAATAGAGGTGTTCCTGAAGGATCTGTCCTTTCTCCAACTCTTTTTCTAATTTTCATCAATGACCTTCTCTCTATTACTTCTTCTCCTATACACTCCTATGCCGATGACTCCACCCTTCATTACTCCTTTCAATTTGAAAGACGTCCCTCCCATCCCTCCCAACAGCAGTTGATAGATTCAAGAAGGATGGCCTTGGAGCAACTGACCTCTCATCTTTCTCGTATTTCAAATTGGGGCAGAGAAAACATGGTCGTTTTCAATGCCTCAAAAACTCAATTCCTCCATCTTTCTACTCGACATAATCTTCCACACAACTATGATTTCTTCTTCGAGAACACAACTCAAACCTTCATCTGTCCTCAATATTCTCGGAGTTTCCTTTTCTCGTGATCTTTCTTGGAAAGATCACATTATTTCTCTTTCTAAACAAGCTTCTAAGAGGTTGGGTGTTCTGAGGCGCCTTCGTGGTTTTTTTACGCCACCCCAGTTGCTTGCTCTGTATAGGGGTGTTGTTCGCCCCTGTATGGAGAACGCCTCTCACATCTGGGGTGGTTCCACACACACAGCTATTCTAGAAAAGGTGGAGTCTAGGGCTTTTCGTCTCATCAATTCTCCTGCTCTTACTAACTCTCTCCAGTCTCTTTCTTCCCGTCGAATTGTTGCATCACTTTCTCTATACTATCGCTATTACAACGAACATTGCTCTTCTGAACTCTCACGTCGCATACCTCCTCCATTAAGAAGGGCTCGTGCGACACGACTTCCTACATAGTCTCATCCTTTCTCTGTCCAACTCTCCGACCCCAGACTTAACCGCTATGCTCACTCTTACATGTACTCTACTGGTAAAGTCTGGAACACACTCCCTTTATCTGTTTTCCCAACTTCCTTTGACTTGCACCCTTTTAAACGCCCTGCATCGGGTCACGTTGGCCATTAGTGATCTGGATCCGGAATGTTCCCCAAACTCTGGTGGAATTTGGTAGGCCGCCGGCCTTTGCCCACCAGAGGAGACATAAAAAAATAAATAAATATATATATATAATATATATAAAATATATATATAATATATATATATATATATATATATATATATATATATATATATATAATATATATATATTATATATATATATATATATAGAGAGAGAGAGAGAGAGAGAGAGTTATTTAGTATATAGGCTATTTCTGAAAGTACGGTTTAGCTTCAAATAAAAACTAATTATCATCACCATTCACGGGTTCGAGGTACTGGGGCGGAACCCCCCACCCCCACCACCCCGTAGACAATTGTTCGTATGTCATGCATTTTCTAATTTACTACTACTAATAATAATAATAATAATTGGCTTACAAAACAACAAAAGCTAAAATAATAATTCTGAATAATAGACTTACATATCAATAGAAATTAAAATACAATAAAGTATCGATTAAAAAAAAAGTACGATGTTGGTCAAACAGTCAACACAGTTATTTTAACATATGACCAAATTGTAGACACTTCAAACTGAAAATAAGAATGGTCAACAAAAAGTGTCGACAATTTTTCCTGTCGCGAATTTGGGTCTAGTTCCCTTTAATTAAAAGAAAATAAGATGTTGTTTTGGGCAAGAGATAATATCAAGGATTTAGACGACTCTATTCGTTTTTGAAATTGTCTGTCAACATTTGAGCTACTTCCACCTATTATCAACAGAAATATTACAATGCATGACTGACACTAAATGGTATCCCGCTGCAAAGTGGGAGGAGCGGAGCTGAAAATTCCATCAAGCGAGACCCTCAGTTAAATAAATGTATTATGATATATATATATATATATATATATATATAATATATATATATATATATATATATATATATATATATATATATATATATATATATATATATATATAATATATATATATGAATATAAGTAAGATGTAAAGGAGATCCTGTGTAAGGACCAGTGCCCCTCCTGGTGGGAAACTCCATACCCCGCCTGCCATGCTTTTATTGTATAGCAGTAGATAATACTGGGTCATATTTTTGTGAAAAAAAGTAAAACTGAAATAGACCAAAAAACGTGGAAAAAGAGAAAAATATATTTCCTGATAAGGAGTATGAACTATCTTTGACAAAATAGAATTTTATAAACAATGTAAAATTTTTTCTTAAATGTATATATATTTTTTTTATACTGGTTAGCATATGACAACATAAAAAAATTTAAGTTTAAGCATGAATATTTAAAAAGAGAAGGAAGAGAAGAGAATCTTAAGTAATAATAAATGTAAAATAACAATTAAAAAAAAAAAAAAAAAAAAAAAAAAAAAAAAAAATCTCTTTCTCTCTCTCTCTCTCTCTCTCTCTCTATATAATATATATATATATATATATTATATATATATATATATATATATATAATATATACCTCTGGTGGGCAAAGGTGAGAGACCTACTAGATTACCACCAGAGTTAGGCGACAAGTCAGAAACTAGGTCAATTTAAAAAGCCGAAATGTTCCGATACATGGCGTTTTAAGGTGTGTAAATCATAGGAAGTTGGGAGTGTGTTCTAGACTTTACTAGTAGAGTACATGTAAGACTGAACATGGAGGTTAAGTCTGGGGTAGGAGAGTTGGACAGAGAAAGGATGACAGTGTGTAGAAAGGCGTGTCGCTTGAACCCTATAGGAGCTATGCGACGGGAGAGTTCAGAAGAGCAGTGTCCATTGTAATAGCGATAGCATAAAGAGAGTTCGAGGGGCAGAAAGAGACTGGATAGAATTGGTGAGCAGAAGAGTTGATAAGACTATAAGCCACCTTTTCAAGGAAAGCTGTATGAGTGGAATCACCCGATATGTGATGCTTACTCCATACAGGGGCGAACAACACCCCTATAGAGAGCAAGCAACTTTGGTGGAGTCATGAAATTAGGAAGGCGCCTGAGAACACCCAACCTATTAGAAGCTTGTTAAGAGAGAGAAGTAATGAGATCTTTCCAAGAAAGTCACGAGAAAAAGAAACACCGAGAATATTAAGGAGAGATGAAGTTTTGAGTTGTGTGTTTTCGAAGATATCATAGTTGTGTGGAAGATTGTGTCGAGTAGAGAGATGGAGAAATTTAGTTTTTGAGGCATTGAAAACGACCATGTTTTCTCTGTCACAATTTGAAATACAAGGTCAGTTCCTCCAAGGCTATCCTCCTTGCATCTATTAACTGCTGTTGGGAGGGGCGCCTTTCAAATTGAAAGGACTAATGCAGAGTGGAGTCATCGCCATAAGAGTGGAAAGGAAATGAAGTAACAGATAGGATATAAATGAAAGGCAGAAAAAGTATTGGGGATATGACAGATCCTTGAGGAACACCACTATGAATAGATTTTAAATATGAACGGTGGCCTTCTTCAACAGCTGCTATAGAACAACCAGAAAGGAAATCAGAAAGGTTACAGAGAGAAGGATAGTTTAGACGAAATAGTTTACCAAGGCAGGGTGCAGAATAGCACGAGAACAAGCAGAGTTAAACCAAGGTTTGCTAGGTTTAGTAGAAAAGAAAAAATATGGAATGTACGCTTCTATGCCAGAGAGAACCACCTCGGTTATGCGCTCTGCAAACTAAGAGGGACCCCTCCCACGGAAACAGTAATCATTCCATGGTATATCAGAAAAGTATAACCGCAAGTCAGACCAGTTAGTGGTACCGAAATGAAAGAAATGTCTTCGCATCGAAGGCGTTGGCCGTTTTTGCAGAAGGCTTGAAGAGACAGAACAGTATACAGGGATAAGGTTATCGGATGAACCTAGAGGAGGAAAGAGTTTAAAAGAATAAGTGGGAGAATAAGAAGTTATTGAAAGTTCAAATAGGTTGAGGTCATCACCAAGGCAATCAGGTATACGGATAGAGATACACAAACTGCTCAAGGTTGTTCTGAATAGAAAAGTGGTAGGCGGGTTCACCAGCTGGATCATGAGAGCTAGATGAAAGCCATTGGCGGTTGTGAACATTGTAATCACCTAAAATGATGATTTCAAAGAAAGGAGAAGAAAGAATTGGTGATATTAACTGAATTTAGTTGCAGAGTTGCATGAAAATTTGAGCCATAAAGTAAAGAATTCAGAAAACTCCAATTTGGAGACACAAGAACAGACAACATCGTTGCGTACATATACGCAACATCCATCTTTGGCTGAAAATTAAAGATAGAGACAGTAGGAGTAAACAGGGTAGGGTTTGCTGTCAGAGCACTCAGACACATAGGCTTCAGTTAGGAACAAGTTATGAGGTCTAGAAAAGGAGAGGTGGTGTTCGACAACGTGGAAATTAGAAAAGATACCGCGAATGCTGCAGAAGTTAATGAAAAAAAGAAGATCGTGCACTAGGGTAAGTCGACTTCAAGGTCTTTGTGGCACCAACCTCATCACCTGAGGCCATCAACTCCCAAGTGGTGATGGAGATTGAGGTGGATGAGAGGCTATATGTGGAAAGTGCCCTACATGCTTCTCCGAGGCAGTTTTTAGTTTCGAGATTTTGTATTTTGTATCCTGATAACATTATCCATAAAGATATAAAACCCACATGAGAAATAACACAACCCTGTCTCAAACATACTCAAACTTTTAACAACTCACCTTGTTTGTTTAAACTCTTAAGTATGTTCTACTGTTCCTATAAAATGATTTAATCGCACGCACACACCTACAAATTCACAAATTCTCTCTCTCTCTCTCTCTCTCTATATATATATATATATATATATATATATATATTATATATATATATATATATATAATATATATATATATATATATATATATATTATATATATATATATTTTTTTATTTACCATTCACCTTTCCCACTCTCGTGGGGTGGTGCCCGTCACAGTTCGCTCACATACACACATCCACTCTCTATCTCCCCTCCCCTCCATCTCACTCTGTCTTCCGCGACTCTCCTACCTTCGTCCGCATTTAAACCTCTCCCCCCCAATATCTCCCTCACCCCATCCATCCACCTCCACCTCGGCCTTCCCCTCCCCCTTTCTCCCTCTATCTCGGATCTCATCACTCTACTCCCCATCCTATTCTCATCCATTCTACACATATGCCCAAACCATCTTAATACACCCTTTCTCGCTCTGCGCACTACTCACCTCTTCCATCCACACATCTAACTTATTCTTTCGTTTCTGATTCTATCTACCCTCCTTAACCCACATATAGTCCTCAATCCTTTCATCTCAAAAACTTCTAATCTTTTCATAATCTGAGCATTCATACCCCATGTCTCACACCCATACATTGCGGATGGTAGACACATACTCTCAAACATTCTCATTATGATTTCCTTTGATATTCTTCCTTCTTCCAAACTTCTCTCAGTCCCCCATCACTTTCATGTCCTCTATCCTATTTCCCCATCCATCCCTCCTTTCCTCCACTAACATTCCACAGATATTTAAACTCTTCACCTCCTTAAATCTCACCTCCACCTCGACCCTACCATTCCTCCCCTCTAGCGCCTCATCCTGCCCCAATCTCAACTTTACTTTTTTTGAGTTTACCCTTAATCCTTCGACACATTCCCCAACAAACTCCCTCACCAACATTCTCAACTTCTCCCAGACTAACATCAAACAACAAGACACCTCCCATCCCTCCCTTCTCAACCTAACCTTCCCTTCCCTCTCCATCCCCCTAACAACCATCCATTAACATATTAAACAGCCAGAGACATACACAGCTGCCTCAGTCCAACTCCACGTTAAACCATCAGTCAGTTCCCTCCTCACCCTCGCTCTACAGTCTCATAAAATGATTTAATGCATTCAATAATCTACCTCTCACTCCTCCCCCTTAAAACCAAACAATTTCCTCCTACAAACTCTATCATAGCCTTTCCAAATCATAAAGCATGCATATCCCATTTTATCTTTCTCACGCAGTTTTTCACCAATCATTCTCAGCGCAAACACCTGATCCACACATCCCCTACCTTCTCTAAAACTTCCTGTTCCTCCAGCCACTTCTCTTGTCCTTCTTTCACTTTGATACTAAAACTCACACAAAAATTTCCCTACTACACTCAAGCTTATCCCCCATAATTCTTAAACATCAGCTTATTCCCTATAATTCTTACACACCTTTTTATCCCCTTCCCTTTATATATTGCACTATGCAAGCTTTTGCCACTCCTGAGGCAACACACGTTAAACATTCTCACCAACCAGTCAACTATTACTCCCGCTCCCACCCTTATCATCTCCCCATATATACCATCGATTCCAGCTGACTTTCCCTTCTTCACCTTTTCCACCGCTACTTTAACTTCATCTCTACTAATACTCCCGCTTTCTTCCAACAACATCTCCTCACTATTCTCCACTACACCCTGGCCTCCTACCCCCGTCAACAAATCACTGAAGTGCCTCTTCCATCTCTCTCCCACCTCCCTCTCTCCTTGCACCACATCACCACCTTCCCACTTCACTCCCTCTCCCTCTCCTCGCTTTATTCCCCTTCCAAACATCTTATGTGTCCTTAAAAGGCCAACTTTCTACCCCACTCCTCTCCCACTCTCTTTTTCGCTCTCTTCACCTCCCTACATCTCTCCTTGTACTCTTACCAATCCCTACCCTCCTTCGTACTCAAATACTTACAGAAGGCCTCCTTCTTCCTTTTAACCATATTCCCCAACTCTTCACTCCACCACTCACTCCCCTTTCTTCTACCATTACCTATTTTTTTTACCCCACACACTCTTCTCGCAACCTCCACTAATGCCCCTTTCAGTTTACTCCACTCCTCCTCCACCCTTTCCACTCACTCCTACCTCTTATCCCTCTTGTGTAGTCACTTCTCTTTTCCTCATCTTCAACCTCTCCACCGTACTATCTCCACCACCCTCCCATTTTTTCCCAACCTTTTTAACTTTTATTTTCGCCACCACCAAATAATGATCCGAAATACCCATCGCAGCTCCCCTCAGCAAGTTGACGTCCAACAACCTACTTTTCCCTTCCCAGTCCACACACACATAATCCAACAGTCCCCTTTCCCCATTCACACCACTCACCCAGGTATACTTATGATTTTCTTTCTTTTTAAACCATGTGTTTCCAATCATAAGACCCCTTGCCGCACACATTCCAATCATTTCAGTCCCATTTTCGTTTACCCCTTCCACTCCAAATGGTCCTATTACCCTGTTCACCCTTCTTGCACTCACCCTTGCATTCAGGTTCCCCAACAGACAAACATGATCCCTATCGCCAAAACTTCCACACACTCACTCAGACTCCCGAATCTTTCTCTCTCCCTTTCATTTGCTCCCACTACTGTGCATAAGCACAAATAAAAACCCAGTACTCCCTTCTCAATCTTAATCTTACCCAAACTATTCTAGCCTCCATTCTACCTCTCCCTTTTACACAACTCCACCACTCATCTCTAATAACAATTGCTACACTCTCCCTTGCTCTCACCCTCTCATTCACTCCAGCTTACACCCCTTTATATTTCCCAAATGCCAAATCCCCCTCTCCTTTCAGTTTAGTTTCTGTTAATGCCAGACTATCCAATCTCCTTTCCTCCATCACAACCGCCACTTCTTCCCTCTTCTCTTCTTTGTTAACCCCCCTTACATTTAAAGTTCCGACTTTCAATACCTCTGCGCCCCCCTTCCTTCCAGACATCTCCAAATATATCCTCAATCACTCCCAAACTGTGACGTTTTACGGTGGGACCCCACACCTAAAGATACCACCAGTTCCTTGAGGCCCCCCTAAACTAACTAAACCACCCCCAAACTCATATATATATATATATATATATATATATATATATATATATATATATATATATATATATATATATATATATATATATTATATATATATATATATATATAATATATATATATATATTATATATATATATAATATATATATATATATATATATATATATATATATATATATGTATATATATATATATAATATATATATATATATATAATATTATATATATATATATAAAGAGAAGAAAAAAAAACTATTCAAACAATTCTTCCCAATTTTTCTTACCTTCTACCCCAAGAAAGCTTCTATTCCTCTTACTTCTATATCAACCCTTACATTTAAATAATCTAACAAGCACACTTTATCATCTTATTAAAACTATCAAACATTAGTATAGCTTTCCTAACGACAACTCCCTTACTTCTTCTGCAGTCACTTAAGGAGGAATATGAGCAAACAAATGCAATAACCTTGAACTAGCAAATTTGATTTCATTCATATATTTTCACCATTGTATTTCATAATTACTGTTACCCCATCTCTAGCAGTGACTCTCTCACACACTATTGGAACTAAACTTTGTAACCTAAAAACCATTCTTCTATCTTTCCTTTTACATAATTTCATTCAAAGATTAAAGATATTCAGTTTCCTTCCCTTAGGTACTACCTTTATTTCTTCTCTCTTGCCCTCATCCTTCACACCTCTCACATTTAAGGAAGCTATTTAAAAAAAAAAAAAAATTATTTTCTCGTTTCATAATTTCTCCTTTGTGCTCCCTTAATGACTCTTTCATTATACATTCGCAACATATGCATTTTTCTTTACAGTATTATATATTTTATGCCCTGGGTTGCCATGCTAATTAAACAAGTTTCATTAAACTTTACTAAGTCTGGAAATATTTTATGAATTTATATCTTGTCCTCGTTAAACTATCACACAAGCATTAAACTAATAACATTTCTAATAATTATTCTTAAGGTTTATTGGAAGTACTATTATATGCCCACATTGAATTTGTCTTACCATAATGAAAATACTTACAGTGTTTCAGAGCTAAGGAGATGAGCAAGATCTTTCACAAGAGACTGATAATTCTTTAAATTTTGGTTCTCTCGTTCTTCAAGTCTTTTTACCGAATCTAATTCTTCAATTTCCCCAACAGAACAATTAGTAGCATTAGGTTCCGTACTGTTGAGCAGATCGTATGCCAATGAAACGGTGTTTTTAGGAACCTTAAATTTCAGAAAATAAGTTTATGAAGTTAGTTTTTGCAGTTCAAGAATTAAATTTTTACTTTAAAAGATTTACCCAATATGTAGTCATAATTGGAGCTTTTATCTCAAACAAAATTTTTTCACATATCTTTGAACTTGATTATCAGCTATTCAATTCAATAGAATAAGTTATTTTTACAAAGTAAATATGTGTAACCTACTTTAGAATCTTATAAACTAAAATATCAATATTTAAATTCAAATACAAATATGTACCACTTTCTTAGAAGAAGAAGAAGAAGAAGAAGAAGAAGAAGAAGAAGAAGAAGAAGAAGAAGAAGAAGAAGAAGAAGAAGAAGAAAGAAGAGAAGAAGAAGAAGAAGAAGAAGAAGAAGAAGAAGAAGAAGAAGAAGAAGAAGAAGAAGAAGAAGAAGAAGAAGAAGAAGAAGAAGAAGAAGAAGAAGAAGAAGAAGAAGAAGAAGAAGAAGAAGAAGAAGAAGAAGAAGAAGAAGAAGAAGAAGAGAGAAGAAGAGAAGAAAGAAGAAGAAGAAGAAGAGAAGAAGAAAGAAGAAGAAGAAGAAGAAGAAGAAGAAGAAGAAGAAGAAGAAGAAGAAGAAGAAGAAGAAGAAGAAGAGAAGAAGAAGAAGAAGAAGAAGAAGAAGAAGAAGAAGAAGAAGAAGAAGAAGAAGAAGAAGAGAAGAAGAAGAGAAAGAAGAAAAGAAGAAGAAGAAGAAGAAGAAGAAGAAGAAGAGAAGAAGAAGAAGAAGAAGAAGAAGAAGAAGAAGAGAAGAGAAGAAGAAAGAAGAACAAAAAGATTAAGTTATTAATAGTCTGTTAAATAAAATCAAGCTATCTCATGGACCAATTTCCTAAAATGTATATCCAATTTCTTCTTGAATGATTATATGTTGTCGCTGTTCACTATTTGATGAGAAAGACTTCCATTTTTCAATCACGTCGTACGTAAAAAAATTCTTTGCTATGTTTGTTTGAAATCGCTTGTGAGATAGCTTGTGTCCGTTACTACGTGTTAGGTCATTCAAGTCGTACCGAAAGTATTGCTTATAATCAACGTTGTCAAATTTATTTAGAATTTTAAATACTTCTATTAATTTTCCTCTCAATCTTCTTGTTTCTAGAGAATATATATCTAGTTCTTGTAAACGTTGCACATACGATTTACCTCTCAATTCTGGTATTAATTTAGTTGCCCTTTTTTGAATCCTTTCGATTTTATCTATGTCTTTTTGAGATATGGACTCCAAAACTGTACCGCGTATCCAGATGAGGTCTAACTAACGTTTATAAAGAGGAAGTATTATATTTTTAGATTTATATTCAAAATTTCTTGCAATGAAACCTAAAGCTTTATTAGCCTTTCTTAACAGAATCAGCACATGTTTTGCAAATTTTAAATCCTTACTGATTAAAACTCCAAGATCCTTTTCCTCATCGACAACTTTGATATATGAGTCACCTATAGCATAATTATATTCGATATTCCTGCTACCGAAATGTAAAACCTTACATTTATCAATATTAAATTTCATTTGCCATGTTTTTGACCAATTGACTATTTTATTCAAATCATTTGGAGTACTTGATAATCTTTTCACAAGTTATGCGATTTCCAATTTTTGTATCGTCTTAAATTTCGAAATATTACTTAATACATTTTATCTATGTCATTTACATATACAATAAAGAGTATTGGGCCCAGGACAGATCCTTGAGGCACACCACTGATAACATTCACCCATTCTGAGCATTCGCCATTAATTACGACACGTTGACGTCGATCCAATAACCAATTTTTAATCCAATTTAAAATTTTTTCGAATTCAGAGCTCTGTTTTCCAATAATCTTTGATGAGGGACAGTATCAAATGCTTTTTGAAAGTCTAATAAACTACACCAAATATTTTTTATCTTATGTAAAAGTCATTAAAAATTCAGCAATTTGTTAAGCATGATCTATTTTTTCTAAAGCCATGTTGAGAATTATTGAGCAACTCGTGATCTTCAAGATGTGCAACTAATCTACTCGTTAGTATTGCCTCAAAAATTTTGCCAACAATAGAAGTTAAACTAATTGGTCTGTAGTTATTAGGAAGCTTAAGAAGAAGAAGAAGAAGAACTTTTATTTTCTTTCTAATGAGAACATAAAGCCGTTATTATATTTTTATTAGGGATGGGCCGGATAACAAATTTGCTGGGTATCCAGTATTTATTATCAGGCTAAAATTGCAGGTTATTCCTTTAAATTCACATTAAATTGCTAATCTTTAAATATATATATATAATATATATATATATATATATATATATATATAATAAAAAAAAAAAAAATTAAAATATATATAGAGAGAGAGGAGAGAGAGAGAGGTGGACCGGATAGAATTTTACTATCCCAGATGCGTCGATACATTGCGGATATCCAATACGTTTAATTAAAGTTTTGCATAGACAATTTAATATTATATCCAGAATCTTACCAGGACCCCAACCTGAACACCCAACCCTTTCCAACCTCCACCCATTGAAAATGGTTATATACATATATATATATATATATATATATATATATATATTATATTAATATAAAAATATAATAATAATTAATAAATATTATTATATTTTATTTATATAATATAATGAAAACTTTAAGCATATTAAAGAGAAAAAAAAAGAATCAGATGGAAGAGAAGAGAGAAGAAGAGATAAGAGAAGACAAGAGAAGAGAAAAGAAGAGGAGAAAAGAGAAGATAAGGAAGAAAGACAAAGCTTTCACAATCTGTTCTGAAATTGAAAGACTGTTTAGGATGATGAAGAATTGATTGAGAAATATTTTGAACTTAAAAATATACCAGATTTATATAATAAATAAATAATTTTCAAAAAAAAATTAAATAACTCAAAAATAAGCAAAAGATTATGGAGCAACAAAATTTTCAGTTAAAAGACTTTCGGTTTAGTGGAAATTCAACATTAGCATAACAATATAAAATTTAAAAACACGCGCTTGTATTGGGCGACAAGGCGGACATGAAGCAAGTCTCGCATGCTAACCAACATTTTTCCCCAAGACTGCAAACCACACTCCACCCTGCATCTGCAAATATGTAATGTAAAAAAAAAAAAAAAAAAAAAAAAAAAAAAAAAAAAAAAAATATATATATATATATATATATAATAAATATATTATATTTATATATATATATATATATAATATACAGTTATTTCTTTTACTTTTTGTCCCTTGGACCTTCCTCACTGGAAGGGCCACACTGCTAGGAAATCGCGACGGCCGCCGCCGAGTCCAAAGGTCTCTCAGAAGGAGAATGATAGAGGTTCTATATTGGTAAGGGAGGGCATCTCAGAAGATGTTCTGTTTGTATGTTCTTGCATACATCTTTGAATATTGGGATAGTGTGTTTTGTATATTGAATCTTTTTTGTATGCTTGTAGGTTAGGTGCGGCCTGACCTATTTGGATGGGTTATTTGGGTTTTGCGTGGTAATGTGTTTTGTGTATTTGCTTATGTCGGGGTGGTTGTTCGTTGAGAAGATGATTTGGTTGGCGGGTGTTGAGATAATTTCTGTGTTATGATGGTGTGTATGTGTTTGATTAGTGGTGTATTGTTTGCAGTAGGTGGAATGGTTCTGAATATGTTACTGTAGTAATGGGGCAGAGGATGATGAAGGTAATATTAGACGGTGTCTTGTGTGGTCTTGTAGGGTACAGTGCAGGGTGCGAATGTCTAGGGTGTTTGTGTAGTATTGGGTTCCTATCATGTCAAGGTGAGTACGGATCGAAAGTATTTTTGTTTCTTCGTGTAGATGCTGAATTGGAGTGGTTCTAGTGCAACCTGTGATGATTCGAAGAACGGTATTGTTTTTTTTGTAACTTCTCTATGTTTGAGGGTGAGGTGGCA